>JAVSBS010004601.1:0-17344 GCA_033124195.1 Coracias cyanogaster
ATGAAGCCAATAGGAAAAACAAAACTTTCTGCTAGGTTGTGACTCATTCACAGGTCAACTCCAACTTGGGGCCCACAGCTCAGGCCCCAGCACTTCGCTGGATGATGATTTTAGTAGCCGAAGCATAAGAACCTAATACCATTTGAGATGTCTATAGGTTTTCCATGTGACTTCCAGAAACGCTAAGGCCTCCCTTAGGCCTTCTGTCATACTCACTAGATCTATGCAAGGATTCTGAATACTTTATAGCATCTCAAATGGCTCTTCTTCCCCTTATTTAGGTAGGTGAATCAAGCCTTAACTCTCCATTGACTACAGAGGTACTTTAGACATCTAGTATATCCAAAGGTACATACACGCAGATGACAGATTTAGGTACAGTAATCTCAGGCTGAATCCCATGCAAGGTTCCTTATCTAATCTTTAAAATTAACTAACTCAAAGCTTGTTAGAAGAGAAAAAAAAAAGCATGAAGTGTTCAAGGACTTTCAGTTGAGAACATTATTCAAGAACACTATGCTGTTAGTAGTAAGAAGAGTAAAATTTGTACTTGTATTATGGAAGCCAGTGTCACGCACAGAGCTTCAGCTGCACATCAATGTAGTTGTTGTCTCTTTCTTAGCGCATTTCTAAAAACCGAGTAACGTTGTTTTGCTCCTTTGCATCCTCACAGCTATTAGACACTCCTTTCCCCAAATAAGCCTCCATTTTATTATGTGATATATATACATCCAACAAAAGGACAAATTCTGCTCTAGGAACTTGAAATCTAATAATAAGGCAGGAGATAGCAGATGGAGACTGGTGGACACATAGAAGAAGCACAGTGAAACCACAACACAGCTTTATGACATCAAGTGCCCTCTGTGTGTACCAGCAATGTAACTGTTATGTTTTAACTGAAAATGTAATTTCTATGAGATGTTCTTAGGTCCTAAACTCATCTAAAAGCTTTCTGCTTATTTTAAAGTAAATTTTAAAAAAATCATATCTCAGAAACAAAGGCAGAGTTAAACAGATTTTAAAAGAAAAAAGTTGATCGTATCTGGTTTGTATCGGAAAACCCACTGCTCTTGACATGATTTCCGACTCCAGAATAAAGGGATAGGTAAGAGGAAGCCATGAAATTTTTTTATTCCTCTTTTTCTTCTTTGGCTTTTAATCCTCCCATTACCCTTCAACAGCAGTTTCCTCTTTACCCCTTCATTAGACTGACATTATATTAAAAGAGGGTGATTTCTGTAAGGAAAGAGTTAATCATGTAATATCCAAACTACTGAGAGGATGTGACCTGTGGAGAAAACAAAAAAAGGAAAATCTCTCCAAATTAATTTTCTGAGATTTAAATTTTACATCAGTCTTGAAAAAAAACCGTGCAGTAATAAATGTATTGTGCAGAAGATCAAAATCTAAGCAATATTTTTCCTACTTAAATATCTGACTCTTTAGCATCAATGGTTATCATTTGAGCACTCCGGAAGAATTTTTTTCTCAAATCTAATATTTGCAGATGCAAGTTTAGCAGAAGAAGGTTTGGATTTATTTTTATATCTTCTTTTGCTGTGTTTGTTTCTAATAGAAAGATGAATTTGCTTCTCAGCATGCATTGGCATTTCATAAAGATCCATCTGAAAGATACTAGAGATTTTTTATCCCAGCACATCTGTGCTATCTGCAGTGTGTGCAACATAAAGGCACCCTCTAACAAAATGACACAGAATGGAATGGATTAATGTTAAACTAAAATAGAACTCAGTTGTTCTGCTTGAGCATGCCTATAATTTCAGATGCTTCATGCAGGACAGTTGAAACAAAAAAAGCCCATATAAAATTCACATTAACCCTCTGAATGCTTTCTCCACAAACACTTTCACTTCTTTGAGTCAATTTAATTAGTATTCTAGTAAGATGTTAAAGTTAACTCTTTCAAATTACCTTTCAGTTCATAAAAGAAAAGCCAAAGTGTGGGATTGCTTATTTAACTTACAAATGCAAACAAATTTTGGTAAGAGCAGTCAGGAAGGGGATTAGCAAATAGTATGCAAGAACACAATCCAAAGCATTTGGGCTACTGCAACTTGGCAAATTACTGTACATTACCAGAGTTGTGATGATTGACCACTGCAAGCTGCTAGCCTGTCCCAACCGCAACATAAAAAGCAGTTGTTCCAACACTGAGTCTACCTTCTTTCCGTTGGAGAGGGTCAGAGCATATTCATCCACAGATATTACCATGCTTTTTGACTGCATCTCCACTCACAGAACCTGATTTAAACATAGCACGAAGCTCTTTAAGTTTCCAATATCATTAGATGGATTTATTAGGGAATTCAGAGTCACAATACATTTCAAATAATTGTATTAGATCAAATCCTGAAATATGTTGATCATCTTCAACTTGCTTTACTCACATTTACAAAACGATCAGATCTTTGAATCATATGACCTCCAAATCATTAATGATTCATTTTTTCCTACAAAGCCACTTAACCACACGTAAGAGAGAGAAATCTCCTATAGTCATCCAGACCCTGGATATTTTAGATAACTGAGTCTCACAATTCTCGTTTAGAAAATCCCAATTGAAAACCAGTTCAGTTGTCTGCCTCATAACTCACATCTTGAGGGGGTTATAGAACCTCATTGTTCTGGGTTTTGTAGCAATTTTGCCTCTAACTTAATTATAGCTTTTCCCTATATATCAGTTGTTCTGATTAAACACTCAATCATATTTCAGCCTGTTTAAATCAGACCAGACAAGTCCTTCCTGCACAACAGACCTTTCATTCCCCTGTTCTCATAAATTGTACCTACAGACCTTATGGAGGTTTTTTTCTTTTTAACTTGGACACTTAGAAATGTGCATGATTCTGGTAACCCGTGTCTTTCCCTGTGGCATGAACACTCCCATCTTTACCAGAAATATCTGATCCCAAGCACCCTTGCATCATACTGATCCTTTTCACAAATATTGCTCCTTTTTAGGCCACGCTGATTTTGTAATTGATTAATTCAACTAAAACGCTAGTGTCACAAACACTAATGCTCATGAATTAATTCAGTCTGAAAATTAAATTTCTAATCATCTAGATAAGACTGACTCCAAAATAGCTTTCCAGGAAGAAAGCATGAGGGAAAAAGCCAATTACTATCCGTACTTTGAAATGAGAAACATAATGTGGTCACCTGTGCAGTGATATGAGAGAAGGAAAGCTAGTAGTTCAAAGTCCCTAGTCTCATTCAGGGCTGAAAGCAGCCTAAGTAGGACAGGAGAGAAAGAGAAGCTGCAGTAAAAATTCCGCTCCCTTGTAAAGTGATGGAAACCACATGGTTCAAAGGGGTAATTTCAGAGGTCAAGAGGTGACAGAGAGGCAGGCAGCCTTGAAATCTGGTTTCTTACTTCCCATTAAAATTCCCCTCTCCCGTGAAATAGAGAATGCTGTACTTGTTTGAAGTACTCTTCCATTTTACAGCAATGAACTTCCAGCACCTTTAACACTTGAACTCACACTGTACCCTGAGCTGGCACCTCTGCTGATGCTTTACTGCCTGCTAAGAATATGCAAAATCTCAGTTCACGGCTGCTTTAGGACAAATTCAATGATACCTGAACTGCAATATAAACCCAATACAGAGGAAGCATCACAAGAAGCTATCTGAAAATATATCACTGTGAATAAAAGAATCCTGGGGATAAAAATATCCGGTGTTCTTTTTCTTTGCATGTTTGTTAATATTACATTTTGAAATTAAAAAAAAAAAAAAATCTGTACTTCCCTTCTATCTTTAAGTGCTTTTATTTTGTTTCTATGCTCTTAATGTCTACTCAAGTCTTTGCTTGGCATTAGATTTTGAGAATTTCTGTTGACAGACCCCTTAAAAGATTCTCTGTTGCCTCTGACAGTATAAATGCTTGTTTATTTATGCAACAGCATATATTTTATATTGTTTGCAATATTTACAAGTGCTTCTGGTTTGCTATGAATAAAAATTTTATATACTATTTCCATGCTCTGCTCCATGACAGCTCAGTATACCAGAGTAAGATATATTTGATGCTTGCAGTATCTCACTATGACATGCCATGGTATTACTGACAAATTGGTCTTCTATTTAGCATTAATCAAAATATTCAGTTGAATGGCAAACTATGGTTATTTACAGTGCCCTTTGTCCTTTTCAATTTGTTTTATGAATACAGATGTACATTAGATTTTTAACAGTGCATGTGGCTAAAAACCTGAAGAAATATGTCTCTCTTCTGCTAAATATTCTGTATTATGTTCAAAGATCAGGTGAAACAAATGGCTACTGTAAATTGTATATATTATACTTTAGCCGTTCCTCAAATAGATCAGTTTTGTCAAACACAATGTGGCAATTTGCTCATTTAAACACTTCAGTACATACAGTCTCCTAATGCAAACAGAGGAAACAACCTTGCCAAACAAGGATATAAACAGGACTTATATTTTGAAGCTGAGAAAATTTCTTTAGCTCTATACATATACTAACAAAAACAAATTAGTTACTTAAACCAGTAAAAAAGAAGTTATCTATATGAATATAATTTTCTGAATACGTTTGAACCACCTGCATAATGTGTATGAACAAGGCAGCTGCTGATGTATTTAGTATTCAGTTTTACTTGTGAGGTTTTCCACATGCATGTGCCATTTCATGGCCTGTACATCTGTAAGTATTTTACTCAGGGAATGCATTCTTATTGAAATGAACGTTCACTGCAAAGGAAGAACCAAGTGAATATCAAATTTCTTCTACCAACAGTTAGGTAGATAATCACACTAATTAACTGGAAGTAAGGTGTTTCATAACTAAGCTAATTATGTCAAAAAGGCTGCCTGCGGTTGAACTAAGCACCCTCCCTTTAGCACACAGCACAGACACTGTGCACAGGACAGGAAAAAAGAGTACAGTGAAAAGCAACACATTATGTTATTTATAACTGTGTGTTAACGAGGGACTATGAAAATGAAAAAAGCCAAAGCTATTTGTGATACACACAGCCAGGGCAAAAAAACCCCACCCTTCTAATATACGTCCAATATCCAATTATAATTTTTAAAAAGCTCGTGCCAGCTCTCTCTGATAAAGGAAGCGCTTGTTGGGCACCTGTTCCTTCACCAAAGTAGTCCCTCTGAATCACCACATCAAAATTGTTACTTAAATTTTGTATACCAGCACAATGAAAACCAAATCAGATGTGAGGTAACCTTTTCAATTGCTAAATAAAAATAAGCACGTTAATGAGCAAAACCTGATAGCTAAACCTTTTAAATTCACAAACTCAGCTATTTGGTAGGAAAGGACAACCAGTAATGAAGATAATATCATGACATATGCAGAAAAAGAACCATTTAACAAAATTCTAACCTATACTCCACTTCATCCAGTCTACAAACTATTTTCAGACATCCTGTTGGACAATTATTTACTCATTTTCACTTGCATCTTTACTACTTTTTCATCACCACAGTGGTCACACTACCATTTCTTGTCTTTGCAGGTATCTTTAAAAAATGCCCCATAATAAAAAAAAAAGTGTGGCACTGCTCTTTATGAGTGAAAGGAAAATACACTATGCATATCAAAATTCCTTTAATATATTTCTTAAGCCAAGTAAAAAGTTTTCTGATGAACCACACCTCTTAGGAAGGTCATTCTTTTCTACTTTGCATTACTCATTCTTTCTATGCATTTTTTATACACTACTAAAAATACTTCATGTGGTCAGAAAAACCCACCTACTATACTACCAGCTTAATTTGTTTATACATTTATCATATCCTTTGCATGGTAATTTAACACTGTAGCATTGTCCTCTCATACTGTGGATTCTCCTTTATAAATAGAATCACTTGTAATCTATCTTGAGATGAACAGGAGCTACATCAAGTGACACAGAAGTAATTTAAGATATTATCCCTAGCTATTCAGGTTTCAATGGCATTAATAATAATACTTTTTCAGGACTAGGTTAATATGAGAGGCCTGGCTACTACTCTCCTCTTTCCTAAATGAACACTGACAATTTCAGTCAAAATCATCTATGTTTGAAGAGTCTGCTCTACAGTAAAGAAAAATGCACCAGGGGCATTTTTGCTGGATCAGTAGTTACTTCAAACAGGCATTTTATCAATGTCTTCTTTCAATTATTTTTATTTAATTAATCTCTTTTTCAGGATAATTGCTAAATGCAACAGACAGATACCATAAAGCATGCAACCGAAGTATGCATGCATGCATAGAGAGATTACAATGGAAAATACAAAACCACAGATTTTTCAGAGCTCTTGCCTTCTTCCAGGAAGGCTTCTGGAGTTGAAAAGCGATTAACAAAAAAAAAATTTAAGGATACTCCTATTTGGCTCTGTAAGCCAGTGTGCCTGAGTATGGAAATACACATGCCTGGAGAATTGAGACACAATTCTGAAACAGAGATAGATGTTTCTACACAAATTATAAGTGTGTGTACTTGAGTGTCGTATGTGTCTTCTGCTCTACATGTTGGCATGACTGTATGAACTTTTACTGGTCTTTTAGCTATAAGATAATATCTTCAGCTGACTGGAATGGGGAACCGTTAGCTATAAGTTTTTGTAACACTTAGCAGCAAGATGTGAGTCAGTCCAGTTTTTCAAGTTTTGCTCATTTGGTGGTTAATGCATTGCATCAGCAAGTAGGAGCAACCACAGAACTGAAAACCCGTTAACACACGCTCCTTCATTAGACCAGTAGAAATTCCAAGTTCCCTGAGGACAGAGTTCAGAATAATGCACATGAACATACATGAGTATTACAATATGAACTTTTATGATGTACTTTATGTCATATAGGCAGCATTGATTCATTTTGACAGTATTAATAACCTCACTATTTGCTTCTATTGTACCCGATTAAGACGGGGTAATTGACAATCCCAGAGTGAATCAATGCAATATTGCTCATGGCCTTCATAAGAAATTATTTGCTTTGTCAACAAAATATGGCCATCAATCCAAATTATAATAGTTATTTAAAGGTTTATTTAAACCTTTGCTATCAGTAAAGCCACAAAAACCTTCACACTTAGCTTATATATCTGCAAAACAGAAAAAAACCCTTTCTGTTACCATGGTGGCTCTGGAATCAGTAAGCTTTAAAACACTGTAGTAAAATAAATGGTATTGACATTATTTTAAGCAACATAACTATTGCATAAAATAGATGTTAATAATATTAGAGTTCGGTTAACTGCAAGAGGTTTATGCATGTATAGTAAAATGACTCAGTCTATTTTTAATAGATTTAACTTAATTTATAACTGGTCCAAATAAAATTGATTTCCACAAAAAAAAATTGTTACTTGAATAACAATTAGATACAGAAAATATTTTTAATGCACATGTTGTGCATGCGTACATGCATCTCAGACAAAAAGTGTCCTTATAAAATGTCTTTGATTACAGTCTTAAAACACAACTTGCAATTTAGAATTAACAATATGCTTATAACTGTTGTGTGTTTATATGATTCACCTGCCCTTTTTTGCACGCTGGTAAAACACAACTCTGAACTTAAAAAAAAATAACAACCCAGCTCTACTTACAGATGACTGCTTCCACAGTTCTGGCAACTATGGCTTGAGTTCAAGATTTACACACATAAGTGAAGGTCAGAACCATTATACTTCACCTTTGGATCTTAACTACAACGCCTAACTTGGCCAGCACAAAGACAGATTCAGACTTTAGGTGGGATTCTTCATAGCCAGTAAACTATACTCATAATTGAAGCACTTTAAATACATTTAAGGTTAGGTAGGAAAAATCCAGTTCTAAGTTCCTAGTTCTTTTTCCTGCTGTTCCCTATGATAGCCTGTTTGTATGTAATCTTCACAAAAGTTGCCCCCACAATTGCTATCATATTTTTTCCCCTACCCTTCCAATCCACTATTTGTTCCACCTAAATACTGATGTCTAAATCAAGGATCTGCCTCAGGAATCTTCTTTGGCAATGGAGCCAAACAGGCACCTCCGGTGAGTGATCAGTTATCTTGTCTTAGATGTATGTTTTAGGAAGAGCTGAACAACAATCTGAGCAGCCTGCCCCACTGCCTATGAAGGCTCCAAGACTAGACATCCACAGCTAACTTCAGAAGCCTAAGTTAAATGAAACCTGCCCCTAGTTTCTCATTACAAAGAAAATGTTCATTTAAACTGAAGCCACATACTTACCCCCCTATAAACACACTGTTATAATTTACTGTGCCAGTATCTGGCAAAGCGTGCGTTCATGCTATTTAAACTGCACCCAGCAGGACACAAACCATGCCAGAGACATTTTCCCATAACTTTTGTAAGGCAGAGAAAACGGTGCCAGTGAAAACAGTGGCTATGCTGGATCTGTATCCACACAGAGAACTTTACCAGCAAGAAACAGGGCAGGGCAATGACACAGCCTCAGGACCATGGCGCACCTTGCCCGCATGGGGCAGCTCGCAATGTCCTGCAGCTGGTTCACACCAGAGGTGGCACGTTTGGACAACTGCTGCTTCCCCTGCTTGTCCTGGGCCAGGAGCACGCCTGTGTGCGCGACTCTCAGTCATCACCACAGCCAAGCCAGTCTCATCTAGCAGCCAAAACGGCCTTTAAAACTGTCGTTGAGCTCTGTTCTGACAGCCAAATAAATTCAGCTCACCCCTCACTGTGTCATTTCAGTGCCAATAAATGGCAACACTATTTACCTCACATCCCACTTCCAGTCTAAATTTCATTTCAGTTTTCAGCAACGCCAGCTTCTGATGTTGTTCCTATTTCCACAAATACCCTGAAAGCTCGGTTGACCTTTGAGACCACATTGTGGCCAGGGCCCTGTCAGAGGAGCCGCCATCTCCTCTCCCCAGAGGCGGGTGAAGCCGGGGCCTGGGCTCGGGCAGCCCCGCCAGCCCCCATGGCACCGTGCTGCGCCTCGCTGCTGGCAACACAGCTTGAATCACAGAATCGTTAAGGTTGGAAAAGACCTCCAAGATCACCAAGTCCAACCGCCAACCCAACACTACCATGACCACTAAACCATGTCCTGAAGTGCCTGCCACGTCTACACCTTTATTGAACACTTCCAGGGATAGTGACTCCACCTGCTCTCTAGCTACCGCCACCGGGCTCCAGCCGCTGGAGTCAGGCCCGAGGGGGCACTGCTTTTTTTCTTTTTTTTTTCTTATCTTTTTTTTTTTTTTACCGAAGATGGCCGCGGCGAGGCCCAGCGGCGGAGGGGGGCGCTGCGGACGGCGGCCGCGGCGAGGAGGTTTGTCCCCGCTCGCTGCCCGTAGCCCGCCCGGCGGGGGCTGACGTGTAGCGGCGCGGTGGCGATGGCGGCCGCCTGGGAGGAGATTCGGCGCCTGGCGGCCGATTTCCAGCGGGCGCAGTTTGCCGAGGTGGCCCACAGGTGAGCAGGGCGGCGGCGCCGGTACCCGCGCCGGCCTCTGGGGCCCGCCGCCGGCTGCTGCGGCCCGCCTGCCGGCGCCCCCTCCCCAGGGCCCACCCCCCGGGCTGCCTGGGGCTGGGCCACGGCCCCTGTTCCTGACGCACGGCGGGGTCCTGGGGTGGGGCTGGGGGCTCAGCCAGGCACTGTCCCTCTGCAGCCGCCCTGTGACTGGCGCTGGCCCGTGTGGCTGTGCGTGGGAGCCGCGAAGGGGCATCTGGGGCCTGCAGGGAGGACATGGGTGTCCATGTAAGCGCTTGGCTCCGTACTCGCCTTTAGGGTAAAGCTGCTAAACCTCCTCATGGCTCCAGTGCTCTCTTTCTTCCGTATGTGTTGTTGAGCCGTTGAGGTTATGGCCCAGAACTGGTTTTTATTAAAGAATAACAAAAAAAAAAACCCAAACAAGCAAGAAAACCCACGTAAAATAAAAAAGTACAGAAGGATCAAAGACACAAATCCACAGGCAGGTGCATTGTTACAGAAAAAAAGGGCTGATAGCTATTCAGGAGAAGAGTAAACGTTATTTTAGAGAGATGACCCAGGGAAGTGAAGCCATATGGTTGATTTGGGGAGGCTGTAAGTAAGATCATGACGTCAGGTTTTTTTATCCTAAAAAGTATTCACACAGAGCAGCAGGTAATTTTTGTTGTACTTCCTGTGTTCGGTATTTTTGAAACATCAATTTAAAGATAATTTTAGCAAGTACTCACTTGGAATAACTGATTAATCTTTATGTTGTTGGTAGATTGTCAGAACGAAACTGTATAGAAATTGTCACTAAACTGATTGCGGAAAAGCAGTTGGAAGTAGTGCACACACTTGACGGAAAAGAGTATGTTACTCCAGCACAGATTAGTAAGGAGATCCGGGATGAGCTTCATGTTTGTGGTGGTAAGTGTGGCATGTGCTTTCTTTCTCTGGATTTTAAAGTTAATTCTGAAGACCACAGAAAGAATACAAATTCTTCAGTATACAGTTTTTTTCAGTTCCCCTAATCTTGCAAGAAAAAATGAACTTGCTTCCTATGCCTTCATCTACACATTATTATATACCTACTGTTATTTTATATTCGCTTCAGATCCGTGTTAAGTGTTTAGGTAAACATATTAACATATGTTACTTGGTTCATTTTAACACATGCAGAATTTCTGAGGTAGAAGTGGTCTAAGAAATCCTTTGAAGGAAATTTGGCATTTTAGTATGGTTAACTATTTGAGCCAGATGTTTGGCCTTGACTCAGAATTTCAAAATCATTCTCCTTTCATGTCATTAGTAATATTAATACTTTGAAGTTGTCATTGACAGGTCTTGTATTTTACTAGTATGAAGAGCCGTCTGGTTTGTAAGATCTGACTTGGATACATAAGGAAGCAAATACACTTCAAACTGTTTTTTGTCAGTGTTTTTAATGAGAAGACCGTGTATTTTACTTATATTTAAGGGTGAATTTCATGGAATTGTATGTCTGGAAAATTAACATCCTTATTATCCGTATACAGATAAGTTATTTTCTTACAATTACCTCAAGTATGCCTCAGTTTGTGTTATGCTTTTGTGTGTCATGTCAGTATAATAGGTTGAATTTAATTTAAAGTAGGTGGGTTTTGTTAATAGCTTTATGCAAAGGTAGAACGTTTTGGCCATCGCTATTTTGGTACTCATGGACTAGTGGTCAAAGCCAGAGCAATGTCTAAGCAAAAACTAATTGGGAAGAAGTTTGAACGGTGATTTTTACTTATGGAATTTCTGTATTGGATCATCAGCAAGGCCATAGGGTAGAACAGTGTGGAATATCTCGCACTGAGCACCTGTGGATTTTGTGATTTGGCAACATATAAAGCTGAAGTGGTCTCCAAAATAGGTCTGATCAGTCTACAGAATAGTAATAAAGAAGTATTTTGTGCACAGTGGGCTATCTGTATTCTAAATCTGTTCAAATGTGTTTTATATACTAAAATTATATTTGTATTTTTTTTTGAAGGTCGAATAAACATTGTTGACTTACAACAGGTAACTTTTTAGTAATAAAAAACTGTATGCTTTTTTCTTCTCTTCACCATGTGTACTGTAAATATGGAGTTCATCAGTTATGATCCAGCTTAATATTTTTTTAAAAAGAGAATAAACTTTATGAAGAGCAGGTTGTTCATGTCAGCGTACTGCAGATTACTTAATCCTTCCATTTACTGCTTTATTGAAAGCTCTGCTTTGCCTAAGGATAATCTACAGCCTCTGAAATCAACACTAAAATATAAAGATTTTCTTCCTCAACTCTTCCTTTGTAAACTAAGGGGCACAAACAGAAAAGAAAGATATTTCCTGATTAAATTTAAAGCTGCAGGAGCATGCATAATTAACTTTGCATGCTTCTTTGGATCTTCCCTTTTCCTTCATTAATCTCTTCTCTCCACTAATCTTTATCCTCCAGTAGTCTTCTTCTGTGACTAATTTTCCCTTCTGGCTTGAGTAAAGTTACTTGGAATCAGAAAACCTTTCTGAAAGACAATTTAGTATTTTCTGTTCATAACTTTCTGGAATTTTTTATTATATAGGTTTCTTTTAACCTTGTCACAGTTGCTAAGAGAGCTTTTTCCCCCTAAAGCGTTGCTTCTTTGTTCCAAATCAACAGATTACATGTGTATGTATGCAAAAGTAGCAAAAAATAAAAGCAGCTTTCCATAAGACATAGGAATGGCTAAGTATAATATCTTAATGTATGAGAATTAATTTCAATTTAAAGTTTTGATAAGAGGTTTTATTGTTTGGCTTTTTTTAGGTAATAAATGTGGACCTTCTGCACATTGAAAACAGAGCTAATGACATCGTTAAATCTGAAAAAACTATACAGCTTGTGCTGGGACAGCTTATAAATGAGTGAGTACTATCAGGAGCAATATGTGTAAGTCCTGTTTTTTAAAAATGCAGACTAAAAATTATGGCAAGCCTTTGTTCCTTCTGAAGTGAAATGATTAAGGGACTGGGACATCTCTCTTATGAGGAATGGTTGAGAGGCCTGGTGCTGTTTAGCCTGGTGAAGAGAAGGCTGAGAGGGAATCTTATCAATGTTTGTAAATATTTGAAGGGTGGGTGTCAAGAAGATGGGGCCAGTCTCTTTTCAGTGGTGCCCAGCGACAGGTAGTGGGCACAAACTGGAACTCAGGAAGCTTCAACTGAACGTAAGGAAAACTTCTTTACTGTGAGGGTGACGGAGCACTGGAACAGGCTGCCCAGAGTGGTTGTGGAGTCTCCTTCTTTGGAGAATTTCAAAACCCACCTGGACGCATTCCTGTGTAACCTGTCCTAGGTGAACCTGCTTTATCAGGGAGGTTGGACTAGATGACCTCTAGAGGTCCCTTCCAGCCCCTGCCATTCTGTGATTCTGTGAAAGACATTTTTCTTGACTGCTTCTGGGGCTGATTGGTGGTGATCAGTGCTTCTTCTCCAAATGGCAAGTGAGGCCTGTCTCAGTAGAGCATCCATGAAGTAAAGGCCTTACTGAAGGTCTCTGCCCAGTGCCCTGCACTTAAGAGGCTTCATTTCTTACCTAGTGTCTTCACGTACAGGAGCCAGATTTATTTGCTCTGTGGCTTTTGCTCCCTGCCGCAGCTGTTGACAAACCCTCTCATTTTTTCCCACCTCTTGCTTTACCTCACAAGCCTAAGATGTATGAGCAAGTTATTTCATGGTGTTCAGCAGACTAACAGCCACTGAATTAATACTCTTACGGGGTTGTATCTATTATTGATTGTGCTGTAGGATTTATTCTTGGCAAAGAAATAATTAGGACCTATCTTGCTCACTGAAGGCCTTTTCTTAAGTCTCATTGACATATGTTTTCCTCTTCCTGCTTTTTGACAGTTTCCTACAAGCAGGTAAATGGCCGATTTCAATACTACCTACCTGGTTAGAAGGCCTTGAAAAAAAAAAACCCCTCACATTTTTGCTGCTATTGTTCTCCTTTATTCATTTAAAATAACTTTGAGTTTATATTTTTGCAAAGGTGCAACACAAAGAGGTATAGCACCAGGTCATTTAATAATTCAGCATGTGGCTGACAGGTTGATCTTGAATTTCATAAGGTCGAGACAATGCTTCTGACCGACTCTTACAATGTGTTGGGGGTTTTTTTCTTGTCTTTAAAAAAGGAGTTACCTGGATCAATTAGCAGAAGAAATAAATGATAAACTACAGGAAACTGGCCAGGTGACAGTATCGGAACTCTGCAAGACATACGACCTTCCAGGAGACTTTCTCATACAGGTGATGCAAGCCACCAGCCTAGCAGATGTAGAATTGATTGCCTTCATCTTCTTTTGTTATCTTTGCAATATCTGTGGCTTTAATTGCGATAAGCTGCTTGTCATTCTAAGCAGAGAAGTATTAGATCCATAAAGGTTGCAGTGTAACAGCTATTCACAGATTGCAGTTGATGTTTGCCTTTTCACTACTGGGCAAAATTTTTTCAGAATCTTTGTGACTGTTAGGAACAGATATGGGTTAGTAATGTTAGGAACAGGTTGGATTAATGTAAGATCTGAAAATGTATTTGAGAAAAGCAGATGGATACATGGATACAAGCTAGAGCACAAGAGCACAGGAAGTTCCACCTCAACATGAGGAGGAACTTCTTTACTGTGAGGGTTACAGAGCACTGGAACAGGCTCCCCAGAGAGGTTGTGGAGTCTCCTCCTCTGGAGACTTTCAAGACCCATCTGGATGCGTTCCTGTGTAACCTGCCCTAGAGTCTATGGTCCTGCTCGACAGGGGGGTTGGACTCAATGATCTCCAGAGGTCCCTTCCAACCCCTAATGTTCTATGATTCTATGATTTGTTTGTAATATTAAAGACATAGGGATAATATCATCAGCTTCATTACCCAGGAAGCAGAAATAACAGTGGTAGAGACTTTTTGGTTTATTCAGAAAAGGTAAAATAAATTTTATTTCTAGAAGCTGAAGCCAGACATTGAGTAGAAACAAAAAACTGCTTACCTTTGTTGGTGACTATTACAGTGTTTAAAAGGATTAGAGAGAATTCTCATACTATTGTTGACTTTCAATTAAGGTTGGTTTTGTTTGGAAGATACATTTGTCAAAGAGTAATCCTGTACCGTGTTAGGTGAACAGTCACACTAGGTTCCACAGACAACCTTGTTGACTCAATTTATGAGCAGATTTCCTCCAATATTTGTCTCATGGTCAGCTGCTACAAAAACGTTTATAATATTTAAACATTATTACGTGGTTTATCTTTGTTTCTCGGGCAGTATTTCCTAGGTTTAATTCACTTTGCAAGGATGCACATTTAAAAAGTTTTTGTACCTCTTTCTTTTGTGTATATTGTTGCTAATTTTTATCTTAACTGCTTAAAAAAATGGATAGTGAATTCATCTGCCACTGCTTCTTACAAAATTGATATAAAGGTTTAATCTTAATTTTCATTGTGCATCTCCAAACCATGCTTACTTCTTTTGCAAAGTTTACCTTTATTACCAGATACACATTTATATAGCAGAGGGCGTTTTAAAGAAAGCTGAATTCCCTGAGTGTGGTCCATAGTGTAATCAATTTACATGTAGGCAGACACATTCTCAGTATACCAAAATAATAATTTGCACTTGCAGTTCTCATTTCCGAGTACTTTGCCTGTCTTAGCAAAACTATTTTGCTGATCTGTTAATACAGATTTTTTTCAAATGAATTTTTGTTTAACATTTTTAATACAGAATATTAGCAGTCATCCCAGCTTCTATTTACAGGCATTATCCAGGCGTTTGGGTAGAATTATTCATGGACAACTAGACCAGGAAAACCGCGGGGTAATTTTTACAGAAGCCTTTGTGTCCCGGCATCGAGCACGCATTCGTGGTCTCTTCACTGCGATTACTCGGTAAATTGCAACACTTGCGACCAAATGTTAAAATATTTTGACGACGGGTCTTTATGGACTAAACTCACTTGTGATTGAAAAGGAAAAGAAAATAAAAGACCTATGGATAGATTTCTTTAAATGTAGCTAAGTTCCTGGGGTGAAATGGTTATATTAGACTCAATTTTAGAAATGGGGACCTCCTTTTGAAAGGAGAACAAGGAAGGTATGACAGTATACAGTATACAACATACTTAAGTTTTTTGGCTGATAAAATCAGTAGTCAGTAGTTCTTTCATTTGTTTAGAGAATATCTGTCTGCATTGTCATTCCACTGCTCCCCAGTCAATTGAATACTTATGTCTACCCACTACATGTGATTATAGATAATTTTTTCCTTATTAAATCAATAACCGTATGTGTCAATTTGTATGAAGAGAAAAACTTGGGACAGCAACTGTTTCCTTACAGTAATTATTGTAGCTTCGTTATAAGATATAACTTCATAGCAATTCAAAATTGAAACCTTGTAAGCTGTGTTAAACATTAATGTAGTACTCTGGAGCTAAGATACTGCGGGATTTTTTTCCATCTAGAGTAGCCTCTTTAGGTTCTCCACATCAATTTCAGGTCATTAAATTATTTTATTTTCCTTTTTTTCCAAGGCCTACACCTGTAAGTACCTTGATCACTCGGTATGGATTTCAAGAACATTTACTTTACTGTGAGTTTCATTCGGACTGTTTTGTAATTTTGTTGGTTAATTCATAGATTCTTCATTACTAGAAGTATACTTTCAAAGAAGCATTTCAGTATATAGCCTTAATTCTGGAATAAAGAACAATATGTTTCTCTTTAGTGTAAAATGTGCTAAAACTGTTGTGCTATCCCTAACTGAAGAGATGTTCTCTGTAACTGAAGCAATGAAAGCATACATTAATGAAATGCGTCTGGGGGCAGAATGATGCAAGAAGTACAGTACTCATTTTGTCATCTGTTTTGTTAGTAGCCCTTAGCTACTGGCAGTTTTATCAGGGTAGCACACAAAAGGGGACAGACTTTATGTAGCCAAATGGCATTAAGTGCTCTGAATTTTATTTACTGAGTTTTCTCTCTGATAGCAAAGGCAGAGCTTTTGTTATGCTCTTAGTTAAACATTTTTATATGCTGAGAGATAAAGCATATCCTTAAACTGTTTGCTTTTATTTTGCACAGTTCCTTTTTTAAATAGAAATGCATAAAGTTTTCCTATCCAGCTGCTGAAACTTCTAGGCAGTACTTAACAGTTTCTCACTTCTAATGTTACAGCTTTTCTTTGACTGCTCCCTCCCATCTGTCCAAAATGCTGCTTCAGGCATCATTAGTCTTACATGCTAGCTGACCAAGTGCTGCTGGTCTTCAGAATCCTTTAATGGTTTTCTGTCTCTTCTCATGAAAGTTAGTAATTTCGCTCCTGTTTGATTGATCTTTTTGCCTTCAGGGCATTGCACACTTCAGCTCCACTATAATATTTCTCTGCTCACCTTCATGTCCTTTGCAACAAGCTTATTCTTTAAAACTTAAAATCTTAGCATTTAAATAAAATCATATAAACACTCGACTTTTACATAATCAGTTTAAGGTTTCCTCTTTCTATTTTTTTTTTTTTTTTTTTTTTTTGGAATGTGCCATGCAGGTATTAGTAGATTAAAAGGAAAACCTGTTAAACTGTTACAGTGATGTTGCAGTACCGAACGAGTTTCAGTATGCAGTTACAGGCTTTTACAAACAAGTCCTGCAAGTACCTGATCATGTACAGTGTTAATGTGAAGTTGTAGTGATTTTGTATCACCAGTAATCATCACAATGCCCAAGTGTATTTCTAGTAGTTTCTTATTCTTGGCATTTTTTTAGTGAGTTTGTTCTCACTTTAGAGAGAAGGGGGCCTACAGGAAGGCAGGGGAGGGTCTATTCACAAGGGTTTGTAGTGATAGGACAAGGAGTAATGGTTTTA
>JAVSBS010004602.1:0-23888 GCA_033124195.1 Coracias cyanogaster
GCTGCCCAGGGCAGTGGTGGAGTCCCCATCCCCGGAGGGGTTTCAAAGCCATGGAGATGTGGTGCTGAGGGACATGGTTTGGTGGTGCCCTGGCAGTGCTGGGTTAACGATTGGACTCGATGATCTTAAAGGTCTCTTCCAACCAAAACTGTTCTATTATTCAGTGACAGTGTTGGTGTCTCCAGCAGGACGAAGATGCCAGGACAGACAACCCAGCATCTGCAGACCTTGCTCTGCAGTGTCCAGGACACTGTGCTGGGCAATGAGAAACAACCTGCATGCCAAGTTCACCAGGGAAGTGGGGACTAGCTGGGCGTAGCTGGGCAGAGATGACATCAAATGCCAGCACCCATCCTCTGCGTAACTGTCCCTGCTCTGTGCCTTCACACGAGCCAGCACCACTCCCACCTGAGCTAGACCTTGCTGGAGGGTATATAGTTGAGCTGGTGGGCAGATGTTTCCAAAGCCCCTAATAAATTAGAAACATTTTAATGAAGAATATTAGAACGCTTGGAAATAACACACACCAAAAAATCTATTTTTCCAATTAACTGAAGTTGATGGAGGAGATTCTTGGCCTGATTCAGTCTCCAGGGGAGAGAGGGGACAAAGGAGAAACCCTGAGCAGAAGAAATCCCTTGACTGCATCGGGGGGAGCGGGGCAGAGCCTGCAGACACCACAGCGCTGGGCAGCACTGGGAGACAAGAACAACCCAGACCACGCCAAACCACAGCAGCTCCACAAGCAGCTATACACTCCTGGAGAGCCATTAGGAACTGGAGAGCGGCACAAATCAGCATAGATTTTGTTTACTCAACTGGTTCCTTTTTCTCCTTCTTTGAGTTATTCCTGCCGCCTTTGTAGCCATTGCATTACAGTCCTGGGGGGAAAACGAGGAGCCAACCCAGTGTACATCCATTCTGATCGCTGGCTCAGTCTTAATTTACAGCTATAAATTGAAGATCAGACGCTGAGCCATAAAAACCAACCTGATGTGGAGAGCTGCTGAAAAAATATGTCATTTTACATCAAAATAATTGTGCCGTTTGCATGCGAGCACTTAAAACTACCCAAAATTGCATCAAGACTTCAATAAGTCACAGATTCTTAAATATACGAGGTCGTTATTTTGGTTAATGCTTGGAGTGTGATGGGAATAAAGACGTTGCTCCTGCAACACTGGTAGGAAATGCCTGCTGTCACCTACACCCCTCGGAAAGCACAGAAGGTTTAGCTTCTGTTTCCAAACCAGTCTCACAGCCCAAACTGCCCCGAGTGCCCTTCCCAATCCGCAGGTTGGAGGTTTGCTTCAGGCTCCTGAAAGCCCACGCTCTGACCGGCTGCATGGGGCCTGCGTACAAAGCCTGCTCTCCAGGGCAGTCATAATCCCACACTACTACAGAAGGAATCTGCACGTTAATAGTTTTTGGGGGGGTCACCCTGGGGTGTATTCAAAGGATTGGAAGAAACCACAGGTGATCACGGAGGTGAAAGTCATTCTCCTGATGGTAACCACCCGTCTCAGGCATGGCTTGGGGTCTTTGCAGGGCTCTGTCCCCCCCAGGCAGTGGTTCCTTCTCCTCTGCAAGCGCTCAGCAGCTCTGCTGGGAACCTCCCCAGGGAGGGGCAACGCTGTGGGGTGTTTCTCAGGGGCAGGTTTGCTCTTCTCCCCCTCCCACTGACCCTGGGAGGGAAGGTGCTCCAGAGCATCGCTCCCCTCCAAGCTGGGACCTGCCCACAGCACTGGAAAGGTTTGAGCTAACCATAGGCCAGCGAGTTTTATACTTGTTTCATACCTCAACTATCACAGAATCATAGAACACCAGGTTGGAAGGGACCTTAAGGGTCATCTAGTTTCACCTTCCAAGGTAAAAATATAGTTTAAATGAGAGGGCCCAGCACCCTGTCAAGCTGAATCTTAAAACTGTCCTACCTTAACCTCCTTAACTGTTTGCCCATGGATATTTATTTAGGCAGAGAAGTGGGATGAGGAATTCTTTTGTGCTACAGTATTTTTATCATGCCTTTTAGTGTCTGTAATGGGTGTGCAGAGCCAGTGAAGTGCTGCTCTGACCCTGGCTAATCCAAGCCCACAGCCGCCTTTCCAGGAGGGAGAAGAGAGACATCCCACCAGCTCCACCAAAGAAACCCACCCACCACTGCGATGCATTAGCAGCTCTTCGCTAATGCACTTCAACAATAACCCACGATTTCAGGCACACAGTGAAGGAAAATTCCTTCAAACCGCCGATGAATTTTGAGCCGGCAAGACGTAATGACCTCCGCTGCGATGCGGCCAAGGCGCTGCCTTGGTGCCACTGGGGACGCTGGAAGGTCCCACAGCCTGGCAAGCAGCAGCACCCAGGCAATGAGCCAGAAAAAAAATCCCAGGTAAGGAAAGGATTGATCAGGCCACACTGCACCGGGCTTGCTGTGAGCGCAGACACCCACGCTTTTGAGACGGACCCGTTGTTTTGGGAACAGACAGCAACACCACATGTCTGGCCAGCTTCGTGTCCTCCAGACCCTTCATGCACATTCAGGTTCACACCAGTGCTCTGCCCTCTGAGTGGGTAGCTGAGCACTGCAGCATTGGGGAGAGCTCAGCACCTCCTGGGTGGACAAGAAATGTCTATGGTTGCTAAAGCTGTTCCAGACCTTGCCAAGTGCGGCACACAATCCTTGCATCATGTCCCTTACAGCTCCTGTAGAAGAAGGACAGGTCCCTGGCAGCCCTGACCAAGCAGGGACAAGGTTCCTGCATGGGCTATAATTATAGCTACTTCCCTGCAGCTCTGCTAGCCGTTACCAACACTCATCCTCAGAGACCTCTGCGGCACAAGCAGGAGCCCCGGCATTGCAGTGGCATGGGCATGGTGGCCATGAGTGGCCACCTCCTGCCTCGGGCAGGATGGATGGGTTTCTGCACTGAGGGATGGGTTTCTGCTCTGGGGGACAGTGCCCAGCCTCTTTGCACCATGTCCCAGGCTCCGCACTGGCCGCAGAGTGAGCACAGACTATTAACTCCACCAGCTTGCCTTTGCGGTTGGAATTTTTTTGTTTAGGCTCACGCTGGAGTTAACGGTCAAAGCTGCCGCCATCAATTATTTATGACCACAAATAGATAGATGAGCTTTGCAAATTGGGTCCCTCGTGCTCCTGTGCGGGCAGAGCTTCATAAAGGGCTATTTTTGAACTGCTGATGGCTCCGAATCGGCAGGGCAGTGGCTGGAGCCGGAGCCGAGCCCCAAGCCCTGCACAGCTGAGCTCTCTGCCACATCCTTGGGCATGGACGGGGCTTGTGGGGAGCCAGGATGCTCTGGAGGCAGGCTTTGCCCTGCTTCCAGTATGAGCAGGGGATGGCTGGCACAAGTCTCCAGTTGAGAAGTTGTTCTCTGCGGTAGCGGTGGCACATCCCAAATAGCCCCACGGACCAGGATCAGGGCTGGATCCACTTCACTGGCAGCTTGGATCGGGCTGAAAATAAACTTTTAAAAAATATGGCAAATTAGGAGGGAGAAGAAGCCAGGCTGTGATCTTCTGAGGGTCCAAAGCAGGTGAGGAGCCAGCCTGGCAGCCCTCCTCCTGCACTGCACGTCGGAGGGATGCAAACCCACATCCTTTGTTTCCAGCAGCGGTGCGGCAGATTGCAATTTTCCAAGCCAAGCGCTGCAACTGCATCATTTCCGAGGAAAGACCTGAAGTGATCCCAAATATCTTCCACGAGCCTCTGGGCAGGCTCACCGGTGGGGCTGAACTGGAGCGTTATAAAGGATAAAAGGGAAGAGCCGCTCTCCCTTCCACATGCAGGAGGCAGCTGAGGCTGGCCCCGGCAGTGACAGCAGAGGTGATGTCTGGGGGGGTCCCATCCGGCTGACGCCCGACAGGGAGGATGCCCACTGAGACTAGGCAAACGCAAAGCAGAGGTTGCACATGCTGCAAGAACGCACCTGCGCCCTAATATTTGCAGATGTTCCCCAGTGAACATATTTATTCCCGTAAACTTTGTCCGTTCTATTCCGATTCAGGCTCTGAGCTGGAACGGGTCCAGAAACACGTCGTTCGATGAAAAGCCCCCGAGACGGCTCCTCTCCCACCCCCAGCCCTGTCACAGGCGTAGTCACTGTCTCTCCCTTTTACATAATCCCACTGGCATCAGGAGTGCCTGGCAGCCGGGGGGAGCATCCCGAGGTCAGGAAGCATCCTGGGAGTGGTGCTGGAGCTGCGAGGCAGCCCTGCCACGGGGGTGGGAGCAGCGCGTAGGCTCTGGCGGGGGAGCGGGTGTCGGTATTTTTAGCGTAGAACTAGGGGCAGCTGAAGTAGCACGTCTTTTGAAGCAGGGTGCACTGTATAGCTTAGCATCAGGGCCGCAATTCAAGCAGAAAATGGACTGGGAAGGACTTTGGCTTCAAGTGTAAGGGAGCTGAGGACTTTACAGAATTATTGTTGTAGCCATTGGGAAAAGCCTTGGGCTTCTCCGGGCTCTGGATTTCCCTCGGCCTGAGGAACCAGCCCCAGAGACGAACACAAAATACCAGCTCCATCACCATTGGTAGGCGTCTTCCCTAACTAAAGGTTATCTCAATTCAGCTGAACCTGGAGGTTTAGTCAGCTCTTCCCCCAAATTCCCCTTTGCTTCATCTCCCAGGGGAAAAACCAGCTCTAGATATGGAGCGATTCGGGAGCAGAAACAGGGATTAGTCATAAAGACAAAACAGGAGCCTTGTCACCAACGAGACGCTATTCCTGCTGCAGTTCCCCCGGTCTTGGGCAGCCAAAGCCCGGGGAGCCATCGGGGCTGTGCTGAGCACCAGTGGGGGAACCCAGCCCTTGCTCCTGGAACCAGAAATATGCCAGAAAGGATTTACAAAGGCCCGACTTCGGAGGCTGCAGGAGCGTTTATGTCACGCGGGCAGCAAAGAATTGCAATTACCCGGTGTGTTGGCACACTGATAGCGCCGGGAGCCCGCGGGAAAGCAGCAGAGATAACTGCTGGCAATTAGCAGGCAGTGCTCGTAAGCCTAACGAGCAGAAGCCACGGCTTGCTAACAGATCACGTCTCTGAACAACATGATCAAAGACACGTCTCCCACAGATGTGCTTACAGGGGAAACTGAGGCAGAGGGGTGCAATGGTTTGGACAGGGCTGCAGAAGGGGAGCGGGGTCACAGGGAGCTCCTGGCCAGCCCCCAGTCCACCAGCCCCTCTCCACCAGGATTAAAGGACAAGTTATACTGGTCTTGAGAGTTGCTTCTTCAGGCAAGATCTACTGCCATCCCCCAGATATGTGTCCCCCCAGCCAGGCCCAGCCCACAGCACCTGGAGAGCTGGAACTGCCACCCCCCCCCCAGGACCTCCAGAGCATGGACCCTGCCCCACCACCCTCCCAGCACTCCGTCCAGCTGGGACCTGGGTCCGGGAGGTGTCCATCCGCATTTCTGCTCTCACAGCAGGTTCACTACAGGCGCACGTCCTGGACCACCTCTGCTGCCAACACCACGTTGGGGAGCATCAGTGGGAGTGTGCAATGCTCCTGCTAAAAGTTGGTGGCAGCTCACCGACAGGAACAAGCAGTTGGAAAGGCCGGGCTTACACCTGGGCAAAGCCTCCGTGTTAATTATCAACCGTTCTAGCAACTCACAGCGAATTACCTCTGAGCACCCCACTCACTCTACTCCCAGACACCCCGTCTATGCAGTTCCTGACAGTTAATATGGAAAATTTCAGAACTCCATGGTTGCTTAAACGCAGCCCTTGTGCTGAGCTTGGATATCATGTAGTGCTGCTGAAGCCAGCTTGGCTTTGCAGCAGTCCCAAGGACTGAAAAATCAGTGTAACTGCAAAACTGCATCCTCGCCCCAGGCAGGTCCGACTGGCTACACAGGAGCATTTGTCATTATTCCATGGGCTGGAAACAGCACGGCTGAAGTTGCCTGGAGCTCTGCACCCCTCACCACCCTCCCTGTGCCCCTGGAGACCCCTCGGTGCTACCCACTGGGCTGCTCGGGGAATCAGCAGCTCTGCCTTGGGCAAGGGGTGCAGAGCATCCTCCCCAGGCTGCTCCCTTCTCCCAGTCCCAACCACGTCACCCGTTAGCTGCCGGAAGGGGCATCCTGAACTGGCAAAAGCCAGCCACGAAAGTCATACAAATCTTCCTCATTTTCAGCTGAAGGCATGACAAAGAAGCTTATTAACTGCCCGCACTGAGCACTCCGGACTGAAGTCATAGCTGGTCATTTTTCCTGCCTAGGTTAGGAGAAATAAAAATCTGTCAGATGCACGAGGCATTCTATAAGAATGCCCATAAATTTGTTTTTCTGCATTTCACCTAAAACTGGCTTTGATCTCATCCTCACTAAGTGAACCAGGTGGAAAGTCAGTAAGCGGTCACTGTGACGAAATGGTGCCCAAGGCAGGTGCCTCTTTTCCCTCCATACAACACACCACAAATGAACTTTCCCTGTCCAGCCTCCAACATGCCCCGCTAATTGATTTTTCTGCTCATTAGCACCAGTATAAGTTACACCAAGCACTTAACAGAAACCATCTTAACGCCACTGTCGTAAATTCACGGTGTGGTATGTAACCCACCCGGGCAAGTGGGTTTTGTATAAAATCCCAAATCCGTATGCCTGCACCAACATTAACACCCGAATGCTGCTCGCTTACGCACAAGTTTAAAAAAAATCTATTAATAACCTCGGCGGAGAGCTCCTCTGCAAAACCAGATGCATCCAGGCAGGCAATTCTTTAGAGGCAAAGTAAAGAGCTATTACACCGTAACGTAACAAAGAACCATAGCGTGACCATACCTATATTTCATGCCCGTTTGCTTTGCGGTGGATTCTTTTAAGGAAATGTGGTGCTGAGGGGTAAATGTCCCCAAACTGCGAGCAATAATAGCCACTGTCCGAAATTTTGCCCGGGCTGCATTCACTACGTTTGGGGTCGTGGTGTTCTGCTTGCTGATGAGCCGGTCGTCACCATTTCGACTCTTCAAGTTGTGCTCCGTGCAGGCGATGGACACTTGCATCGCGCCCTCCTTACCCCTCTAGCCACTGTCCAGGTCGCAGCCAGAGCCCCCAGCCGCCTTGACGCGGGCTGCAGCCTGCCCAGTACCCAAACAGAGGAAACCCGCCGACCTTGAACTCGCAAAAGTAGCCGAGGCAGCGGGGGTCTCCAGGAGAGTGGGGCTGCGTCCCTGCGATGCCAGGAGAGATGCCCTGAACTCGCCAAAGCAGTGGGAAGAGCAGGTTCCGGCTTGCGCTCCCGTCTCCGCTCGCAATACTTGCCGCTGCTGCTTAGACAAAAGCATCCATCCAGTCAGGTGCTTTCAGAGGCATAAAGCTGCTCCTTCATGATGAACCACCCGCAGCAGCCGCTCCTCGGTCTCGATGCAGGCTCGCTCTTGGGTGCCGCTTTTAAATCAACGCAGGCATGCTGCAAGCGCTGGCTCCAGCGCCCGCTGGACCACGAACTGCTGAGCAGGCAGCCTTGCCGGCTGGACAACCATCCGCTCGCCAGCCCGTCTCTAAGGACCAGCCCCAGCCATTCCTTCGCCCAGATGCGGCTACATCCCACCCATTGAGCTTCTCGTCCGGCGGCCACGGCTCTGCAGCGGCTCCCGGGATCCCCCCGTCAGGAATCTGCGGGAAGCATGGGAACGGGCCTCCTTTGTGCTCGGAGCCAAGGCAGGTGCTTCAGGAATGGAAATAGCGGTTGGTATTGCCAAGCGAGGGCTTCTTACAGCGGGGAACGAGTCGCTCTTAGAATGGGCTAATTATGAAAAATAAATAAAGAAATAAGGGGGAGGGGGAGAAAAAAAAAAAACAGGCAGACTACGGAGTTAACACATTGATCGCATGTTTCTGGCACCCGGAGCCGCCGCCTGCAGACCCACGCTGGCAGCAGCACCAGGGTTAATCCCTTTCTTCCCCAGCTGAATAAGCCGCAGCGCAAAGTCGTCTTTGAAGGAAACCGTCCCCGTTCCTTGCTGCAGTCGGGGCCGCAGTCGAACCCATGAGCCCAGCTGTTGCTGGTGCCCACCGCCCTGTGCCAGCACTGCCAGGGCTCTGGCTTTGGGTGCTGAGGGCAGGGGCACCTCGGAGACCCTCGGGCTGGTTGAACTGCTCACCACAGCGGTGGGATGGCCAGGCAGGGGTGGGGGTGGTTTGGAGTCACCCCCAGGACCCCTCTCTGCCTGTCACTGCCACCCATCTGAGCAGCGCTGAGGGAGGACGGGTGTTGAGGAGCACCAGTCTGGGCACACCCCGGGTGAAAACCCCCAGGAGAAGGTGCCCATGGGGTGCATGGGTGGCAGCACAGATGGGGTTGGCAAATGCTGGTCACCCACTGTCCCTTCCCCAGCCCTGCACAGGCTGGTGGGAAATGGTGCACAGGGGTTCCCCACACCCCACTCCGAAATCTGCTGCCAGGCTCCCAGGAGGGCCAGGGAGAGGGTGGGGGCACCTCCAGAGGTCCTCTCACCCACCTCCTGCTCATGGTCCAGACTGCATGGGACCATGTCCCATCAGGGTGGGAGTAACCCCAAGGCTGGAGACTCCCCCAGCCTCTCCAGTGCTTGAGGTACATGAAGGTGGAGCAGCAGCAGTGGCAAGAAGAGAGGAGCTGGAGGTGCTGGGGTTTCAACGATGACCTGTTTGGAACTGGGAATGACTAACCTCCGATTGCCTCCCCTGCAGTGGGGGCACACCATGGTTTTCTCCTCCTGCTGAGGAGGGGGAGTGCAAGAGCTGCTGGGTGGGCAGGCGGCAGCCAGCCAAGGCCACCCACCACCCAGGCTGATAGGGTGAATGGCTGCTGACAAGCCTTTGCAGGTCATCTAATGGCTCATTAATGCTTATACAGCACATGTCTTTGGGGGTGGAAAGAGTTATATTATTATAGCAGAGTAAAGACAGTTACTTAGGGGATTTTCCAAAAGCTGATCAATGGTTAATCATCCCCCAGCCCCACAAACTCCAGCCATCAGCGGGCCCCTCGGGCTCACTCTCAGACACAGGTTTGGGGCAGATGACCCCTCGGCCTGAAGTTTGGATGGAAAGAAGGTAGGGCTGATGAGGGGTTGGAAGCAACAAAAGCTGAGAAATAACGAACTGAGCCAAAGGCTTTTGGAGCCCAGCTTTGCACTTCAGAGCCCAAACCAAGACTGGAAAGACTAACAAAACCAGGATGATTCCTCGCACTGATGGACGTACAGCATCCTCCTGCTGAGCACAGCTATTTCAAGAAGTAGTATTTTTACACCTTGTTCTGTATGTCTGGAGAGTTCGCACAGCAAACAGCAGCCGGCTCTGCCAAATGATGTCACCTGGTCCTGGGGACGTGCCCAGGTCACTGTCACCCAGGTCCTGGTCACTGTCCCCACTGCCACGGTTGCCTGTGCCCTTGGGTGCCAGGGCAGGGCCAGGGAGGGGACAGACAAGGACAGTCATGTTCTGCACTGGCACATCCCGCAGAGCACATGAACCCAAGCTGCTGAGCTTCGGTGGGGTTACACTCTCTGCCAAAGTAATACGTATTTAAATACACGATTTAGTTCATTTGCCCAAAACTAGATAATCACTTCTGGACCAAAACATTAGAAGCATGATTTTTTTTCTTTACATCACAAAAATCCTGAGCTTATAAAACAAGGGGTAGGTGGCAGCCCCAGTGGAGGACAGTGCTGGGGTGCGGTGGCAGCTCGGGCTCAGCCACCAGCCTCTGGCCAGGCTCTGGTTGCTCCAGTGCCACCAAACCGCTACACATCCAGCTGTTGGCCAAGCCCTGCAGATGCATTTCCCCCTGAGGAAGACGGCAATCACTCATTAAACAACTCACTCAAAATGCTCCATCAAGCAAATCTGTTGTAGCACTGACGCTCACCACCACGCTGGCTTTGCCTTTGCTGTGAGCCCCATCAGCCCTTGCCCCAGGACCTGCTGCATCCCCCGCGGGGTTCAAAGGAAAGGCAAGAGCCAGCCCTAGTCAAGCAGGATGCTCTCAGCAAGCACAGAAGCCAGGAGATGTTCTGCTCCTACACAAACACACATTTCGGCACCCTGGCCAGCCTATTCTTTGCCCAGGACATTGCAGGGGTGGGATGACGTGCACCGCTGCGGCAAGCAGAATGGAAACCTCCGAAAAGGAAAAAAAAAATGCAACTTTATTTAGCCCCAGTCTGGTCTCTGGGGAGGCACTGAGGGGAGCTGGGGCCGTGCAGCTGAGCGGATGATGGACAAGCCTTCACCAGTGCTCCCCATGGGCAATGCTGGGGGCACGGGGAGGTCTCTGCTCCCAGGGGCCAGAGGCAACGTGGCTCTAACAAGCACAAGAAAGATGCAAAAATAAAATAAAATTAGGTCCTTTGGTCTGGGTTGGATGAAACATTTCAAGCTGATGCAGACCTGACCGTCTGGCACGGCTCAAGCTAAATGCACTGCTTTTTCTCTTTCTTTTTTTTTTTCTCCAAATTTCACCTTACAGTGAAATGTAACTTGGAAGCGTTATGCCAAGTCTGACTTCTCGACGGCTGCCATCAGAGGCTGTTTATGTTGCCGTGCCACTCTGCCTCTGCAGAGCGTCCCGCTGGACAAATACCAGCCAGCATCCTGCTAACATCGTTAAATTCAAGCTGATTGCCAGCTAAACCTGTACTTTTGGTAATACCAAAATGCCAGTCTTTTAAGATGGCGGGTATGAGGTTCATGCTTTTCTCATGCTCAGACCTCAGCAGCAGGCTGTACTTGCGACAGCAATGTCTTAATTAAGCAGTAGGCACTGCACAAGTAACGAGGCTACGTCGGATGGTGAGCACGGGTAGAGCAAGCGCCTCTGCCTCCATCCCTGTGCTCTCCATGCTTTATCAAGTAAAACCTTTCAGTGCTTTTTTTTTTTACAAAATTATTTTCCATCACCAGCTGCAAAGCTCATGTTTCTACCTAAAAAACTAAACTGGAAATTTTCCTTGATCCATATCAAATCTCATCTTTTACATAAATAATCAGAGTATTTCTCAATCTTAACCTTAAGTTCTTATAAAATGGTCTTTTTTAAACTTTGAGTGCTGACAAAACAAATCTGAAGAGCTGATAAAACAAAACCAGCCCAGTTTTTCCCTGGGATGAGGCTCTGCTATGAGCTGGGCAGCGGCCCTGGGATGTTCTCAACGAATCACAACATCATCGCCCGTGTTAAGTCCAGGGGGACAATCCCTGCCCTAGTCCTGCTGGTCACACTATTTCTGACACAAGCCAGGAAGCTGGTGGCCTTCTTGGCCGCCCTGACAAATGCCAGCTCATCTTTAGCTGGCTGTTGACAGCCCCAGGTCCTCTTCTGATGGAGACCTCAGCTGGGCATCTACAGAGAATGCCACACCAGCACACCAACAAAACCAGCACCTAACCTGGCTCTTGGGAGCAGAAAGCAGCACGGCCCTTGGGTACATGGCCCTGGAGCTGCCTCTGCCCTGGCAGCTTTCCCTGTGATCCCGGCGGAGAAGGAACCTGTCTTCTGCACCCACGGCCAGAGCAGCACTGGGCACCGCTGACATGCAGCAGGATAGAAAAAGTCACCACTTCCCAGCTACAGGCACATGAAAAATATGATTTCAGTGTTCCTGACAGAGTTTTAACCCCATTGGACATACTGACAGTGCTCAGCAGAACTTTGCATGCAATGTAATTGGATCAGCCAAACTTCAGAAAGCTGCACGGGAGCACTAAAAATGCAGCTGGCAGCACCAGGACACGGGACCCTGCTCCAGAAATGGGGCCTGGAGAACACAGGGATCCACCCTTGGAGCTTTTCCACCCCAAAAATGCCCTCCTTTATTTTATCCAACAGACCAGACCTCACCCCAGCCACCGCAGTCTGGCCGCAGCCACCTTTCCAAAACCCAGCGCAGACCTCTCAGGCAGTAGTCTCCAAGACTGGCCTTCATGCGAATTATCTTAACATACCACCATCAACCCTTGATTTACAGGCTGGCAGGCGATAACTCTTACGCAGCGCGGCAGGACGCACGTGGGGAGATTCTGTGTTACGTCCCAATAAATGTTTCATTGGGCCATAAAAGCTCTGATGATAAATCCAGGCCGTGCACATCTCTCAATAAGCAGTTTGAAAACAGGCTTCCTGCTGGGCTAATTACTCATGATTGCAGCCATTCCGTTACATCGCTGTAAACGGGGCTGATCTGGATGCTGGCGAGATAAGGAGAGATGCCACCCAGGAGAGTAGAGCCAGGAGCCCGGCACTGAGCTGGCATTAGGACGCTTCTCCCCAAAGGGCCTCCAGCATCTTAATTTCAATTAACAGCCAGGGCCCTGCTGCAGTGGGATGCTCACCAGCTCCTCTGAGGGATGCTCTGAAGCAGCGGTGATGAACCCCCACCGCAGTTTGTAGCTCTGTTGGGTGTATCTGAACCCAGGAGGAACATCTCCGTTTTGATAACGGTGCTGGGAGCTCAGCGGGGAAATAAGCCGCAGAATGAAAGCGCTGCTCTAGCAAACAGCCATCCTATCTCCACTGGTTTCACATGGAAAACGTAATTTGCATTGATAATTGCACTTGAGGAAGACTGAGCAAAATTCTGACTAAATGGTTTTTTTAGTTAAAACACAGATTTCTGGCAGGCTTCCAGCTGCAGTGCCCAGACACGAGACCTGGTATCAGCTCCAGACCCACCAGCCAGGCTCTGAGGGCTCCATCCTCCCAGAATGGGCTGAAACCAGGAGCACGGAGCAGCATGGGCAGACAGAGCCAGGCTGCTGGCCCCGCTAACACGGGCAGTGTGTTCAGGTGGGGGTATAAATAAGGCAGCCCTGTCCCAGCCTCAGGAGACTCGTTGCACCAAACTGCAAACGCTGCCCTGTCCTCCTGCCAGGATAGTCCCCACGTTCACCTTACTGATCTATCAGGATGTGATGGAGCAATAATCAAATCAAAACCGGCATGAAAAATACACGAGCTTTGCTCAGTTCTAATTGGAATGGAGCCAGATGCCAGCAAGGTTAATAAGTGTGTGAGCTGGCTTCCTTGCAGGCACTGCTGCCGAGGGTTCTGCTCCGCCTGAGCGGGAGCTGGGACCCCAGAGCAGAGACCTTCGGCTGCAGCCTCACCTCGGCCCTGCCAGCTCACCCTGCAGAAATTAGGGGTTTTTTTTAAATAAACAGCACTAAAGGAGAAAATTTGCCTATTCCAACTTCCTAGACTCACCCAGTTTCAGAGCTCCCCCTCTTTTCCTTTTTTTTTTTTTTTTGCAATCCATACATCATACAGAGATCCACTCATGAGGAATCCATGAACAAACTCCCCTCTAATTTTCAGCACCCCTGGGTGTCCAAGGCACCCACTCACCAGTCCTGCAGTGGGTGCCAGGAGCATCCACTGAAGCCGGCAGCATCCTTGGTACAGCCCCTGGGCACCAAGGGAGCCAAAGAGCTTTGCAGTAGTTATCCAGCTCTGCACAATATGCAATAAATTGTCAGTTAATATAACGTGAAAGAATCAATACTGAAACCGAGACCCAGAGCTTTCCGAGTCTCGCGCAGAGGATATAAGCTACTGGGCACCCAATTCAATTAATCAGTCACTTAACCCTGCGGATAGAAAGCATCCACCAGCATATTGCCTATCACCCTATTCCCTGCACTACCCCCCTCTCCAAACCAGGTAATTTAATTTTCCATGTTACCTACTTCATTTCTCAGATGACTGAAAGCCAGCGGCTTACAAGGCCTCCAGAAACAACCATTATTTTAATGCACTGTAATACATCGAGCACGATTAAACGTGATTAAATCACTTAAGGCTGCACAAAGCTCCATTGCACAGTACAAGAGGTCTTCTTGTTTGTTTTTTTTTCCCTGCCAGGGGAGGATGGAGCCCCTGACATGAGTATCCTGGTTACTGAGCAATCCATCCTGGGCCCAGAGGAGCAGAGCATCCCGGGATGCTGGGAAGCCTGGCAACATCCCTGGGCATTCAGGGCTGCACGGCCACCACCCAGCCTCCCGGCGAGAGGGCTTCAGTAACAGCCAAATGTTTTCAACTACAATCATCTCTTCTACCATAAAAACATACAATAGAGGAAGGGGAAGAGTTAGAGAAACGCACCGGGGCTGGTGGCTCGTGGCGAACAAGTGGGTTTCCATTTTGCCACACACATTCTAGACTGTGCATACACAAAATGCAGATTTTTCCTTCCTCGTGCTTTGCATAACCAGACAGATGAGCAAATTCCAAAGAACACTCAGCCCAAGTGATGCTCTTCCAGCTTGGCTGGGCTTGTTGAATAGTAGATTTCAGGCAATTATGCATATTACTCTGTCATCCATACATGTCAAATATCACCCAAGCGTTCCTTGTAACAGCTTAAAACTCTAAATTAACTTAGATGAAGAAATATGTTGCTAAGGTCTTGGTCTCGAATGCTAAATAATACACAGCTCCATTCCACCCTTTTCCAGGATGCGCTCTAGCAGACGGATGAGTAATTATCCCGCAATAACTTCTGATTCTTGGAGATGAGCTGGCCGCGAGTCAGAATAACGACGAGCTGTAGCAGACTGCGCTGTTTGCAAAACTTTCTTCCGATGGATACCCCTTTGGAAAGCATCCCACTCGCCCAGGAACCCTCAAGCTTTCACTTGGACTTCCCTGACCAGCGCAGGCATCTGCCCTCCTTAGCGAGCAAACTAAATGAAAGCTGAATATCTCCAGCAGTGATGAGCTTATGTAAACCGATAAGCACTGTTAAAATATCACCTTCCCAAATAGTACTTTTAAAAAAAAGAATTCTAGTTCTTCTCCTGAAGTTCTCTCTTCCAGCTACAACATTTTTTCTAATTATTAATGCGAGTGGCACAGGGTAAGAATCCCATCAGCTCCATCCAGCAACACCAGCACAAGGCCTCACTCCCTGCACCGCAGAGAAAACCCTTCACATTGACCCACAATAACGAGAGGCATCTGCTGGAATTAGTCATGAAGGGGAATTATCACATCACCAAGAACGATGTCATTCGCTGAAATGCAGCAGATTACTAAGAAACGATCTTCAGTCCAATTAATTTTATCATCGCCTTTTCACGCTGCCAGGCTCCTCTTTGGGGAACGTGATACAGCAAAAACCGTTGCGTCAGCACTTCCTCCACGACTCAGTTACTAGCCTACATCACTAGTTAAAAAAAAAAAAAAAATCATCCTCATTTCAGGACTCCTGGTATCTGCTTTTCACCTGAATGCAGTGACTCTCCCATCAGAAGGTCTTGCTGGAGCAGGCTTTGTGTCCGTCCAGGGTGCGGGCAGGACAAAAACCAGGGACCCCAGGAACTCTTTCGCTCCCTAATTTTCCCTCTTATTTGGATTAAGGGAAAAAAAATTGCCGTTTTCACTTCCAGAGCACTCTGCTAAACATTTTCACATTTTTTTTGCACACAAAGCAGGAGCACAAGGTACCTCAGAACAGCAGAATGTCATTTAAGTAAAATAAACACAAGGTGCTGTCAAGTCTTCAGGTGATCTCCAAGCACTGCCAAGCCAAGGAGCTGCTGTGCTTCCTAGGGCCAGTGCTGGCCGGGCAAGTCGTCCCTGATCTCTGAGCGCATCCCAAACTGCACTGAACAACCACTTTCATACTGGAATGGCGCCCATTTAATTAGCAAAAGGATTTGCGAGAGGATCGTTACTCATTGCCAAATGCATAACTGCTCATTAGGTCCTCAAAGGAAAAGAATAATTACTCTTGCAATCTACGGGGCAGGCAAAAATCAGCATTTCATCACTCCAGCTGGGGTGGGCAGCCGAGGGCTGGCAGCAGGAGCTGCTCGCCCGGCCTGGGGCTGGACAGCTGGGGTACGCGGCTCCCCCCAACAGCCCCACTGCGCCTATTTGGACACGCCAAGGACCCCCATGGACTTCACAAACATCCCAAGGAAAAATAGCAACCATGCTACGGAAATGACGGAAACACTCTGTTGTCTTCTGGAGTCTTTCTGGCGCAGGCATGAAACCAAGCAACTGTGAGAATCCACAGTGAAAACAAGAAAAAAAAAAAAAAAAAAAAAGCAGCTTATCAGGCCGTAGCAGGTCTACTGAACTGCCATGGAACAAGGTGCCTTTCAAGCTGGGCTCCCCAGGCAGCAGCAGAGCCGGCGGAGCGCGGCTGCCTCTCCTGTCCCGCACCCAGGGGCCTCTGCCCAACGGGGAGATGCAGACATAGAAAGCTGGGGACAAGTGCAGAATAACAAAAATACATTTCAGTTGATCATCTGGGCTTGCTTAAACTGTAAAAACAAACAAATAAACAACTTCTGATTCAAAGACCAGTGCAAGGAATCGCCCTGCTGAGCTCCATCGCTTGCTGAGCCTGGAGGGGTGATGCTGGTACTCCCAGAGCACACAAAACCCCTTCGGACCCAACCATGACCCAGGGGAGGGGAGAGGCACCGATGGGAGCAGCATCCTGAAATCCTGTTGCTACACCTAGTATTTCATAGGAGACAGCACCAGAAAGTGTGTCTAGAAGTACGGAGAGCAGAACGCCCAGGAGCTGCCCCCTCCAGCACGCTCCAGCGCTGCCCAGACTTTGATTTACTAACTGTAATTAGATTTTCTGTGTTATTTACTGCAGCTGGTGCTGGGAATAGGCCGCAGGCTGGAGCCATGCCATGGGATAGCCCCACAGTGGCACCTTGGGAGCTGGCATCAACCACAATCTAAATCTCCATCCACTTCCCTGACCTGATGCTGGAGTAATTCTGAGGAAGGGGAGAAAACTGCAATCCTGTGATGAAAGGGCCCTGCACCCGACAGTTCTGCCTGATTGGAATCACGTTCAGCTTTGCCTCCTCTCAAACACTTGCTCTTTGACTCTGCCAAATTCTTATCCATATCTCCAAGTCTCAGAAGGGCACTTTTTATCCCAAATGTTTTGCCTTTGGAATCTGCTGGGCTGGACAAACATGACACCATTCTTGCAAACCCTGCAAATTCTGAATGCAATGAAAACCTGCTATTAATAATCTCTAATGTACAAACTAAGATTAAGACCCAAGAGAGAAAAAAAATCAAGGGAATTCTCTAAGCACAGACTGGCCCATAGACCCGCGCTGCCGGGGCTGAAAAGGGGCATTTTCTGCTCATACTGGGAGACCTGGGGATGGGGCCCAAGGAGTAACTGCAGGGAGGGAGAAGGATGTTGGAAGAGCAGCTGCTCTTGCATTTGGTTATTTGGTTATTTACTTCAATTAAGCAAAGCAAGAGATTGCATCAGTATTAGGTTTATATTGAAGACCAAAACCTGTTTTTATTCCCACCAAGCTGCGGCAGTCGGTGACGCCACGCGCAGAGTCGGCGTTGCTGGAGCGCACACCACGGCCAGCAGTACAGAGACCTGCGCCCAGCCTCTCCAGAGCCTTGCCAGAGCCTGGTTTTATGATCATTTCCTAAAGGATGGAGCTTTGAAACAAACCAGCAACCCTGACGGTGGCTAGAGGAGGCTTAGGTGGGATTTTTTCAAACTCTCGTTCCTTCTTGTTCCACCAGTCAGTGGTTTGTATCAGTGTGGTGAGGTCCCAACCCCAGCAGATCCCAAAGCCAGCCCAAAGACTACAGAGAAAACCTATTTAAACCAAGATCGCATGCACGCAGGCTGCAAATTCAAACCCATGTGTAAATATACCTATAAATATCCCCAACTTTCAAGTCAGCTCCCCGGAGAGATGTTGGATTTGCCCCATAGCATGAGATGCTGTATCCAGCATCTGGCAAGGCAGGATTTCAAGCTGGAATTTGGCAGGAGCAGGAGGTGCAGGAAAAGCAGCAGCAAGCGTGTAAATTCCTGCCGGGCACCAGCAGCCAGTGATGGGTTAGCTGGAATTTATGGCTGGGGTGGAGACAAGGGAGGATAAAATTGGCTTTGCCTCCCACCTGCAGCATGGGGAGCTTCCTACTGAAAGGCGTGAGTAACCCTGGAAGCACCAGCAGCATGGATCTGAGCTTTTACACAGCTTTGTCACTGCTGCCGAGAGCCTGATGCTGCAAAAGGAAGCGTGTATGCACAAGTGTGCGCACACAAAAGTGTGTTTTTATCGACTGCAAGCAGAAAGCAGCAGCATCTAAGCACCAGCACCCTATGAACAGCTAAAGAGCTCCTCCTGCTGAAACCCAGCTGGGAGATGGGGCTCACGCTGCCCACGGGCTGGAGGTACCACTCTTCAGGAGGAGTGAAACAGGATTTCTTACTTCAAGGAGGAAATCCCATGCTACAAATGCCGTACACACACATGGATACCCTGTCCACATCCTTACCCACACATGTCCCCTGGTTTCATCCCATCTCCCCCAGTTTGTGCACGGTGCAGGCAAGAACCCTACAAAAATAGCACAAAAAGCAAGGAGCAAGTAGATACTAAATAATTTGGGAGGAGGATAGACGTGGGAATATCAGCCATCACCACTGCACCAGACACAGGTTGTAGAGTTTGTACAGACTAAAAATTAAAAAAAACAAAACCCACTTATGGAAAATTATGCTGGCTATTGAAAAAAAGGACACATCTGGATCCGGCTCTGTAGATCAATCTGCAGAGGAAATAGGGAAAACATTAATGCTGTAAGCTATATCCCAATAAATATAATGCAACTGTGCTCTGAATCGAGCAGATTAAGACAGGATTATAGTGCAGGATTATAGGACTACATCAAGTGCTCTCATATATTTTGCTATCTAAAGATTAGGTACTTTAAAGCTTCGATGTATGAAATGAGTCTGACCAAGGGAGCCTGGAAAAGCAGCTAGGGCAAAGGGATCATTCCCAAACTCCCCTCATCTGTGGTAGCCCTGTGGGGTGTAAATATGACCTCAGAAAGGGCTGAAGTGTGAGATCTGCCTGCTCACCCCCTGCACATTGACCCATCTCCTACGGCACGGTGTAAGCACAGCCATCCTGGTGCAGCGCGAAGCATCCCTGGGGACCAGCCCCAGACAGCCCAGACAGCGCCCAGGAGCAGATCCGGAGAAAAGATTGTAAAGGAACCCAGCAAAAATGCAGTGATGCCTTTCCTGGTCTATCATCTTGGCTTTCTGCCATTTGAAAATCTGCGATGCTAGAAGTGAAATCCATCTTGTTGTATGTAACAGCCTTTGATGGCCTCGCCTGATGCCTAATAACATTTTGAACATGCTTGTACTTTCAACACCCAAAACATCCCAAGACAGGGAGTTCCCTGATTTCATTATGAGAAGCAGGGAAAGTGCTTCTTGGGTTTTAAACCTGTTGTCCAGAAATTTCATTTGCATTCCCCCTGGTTCCTGCGCTATGGGAGACAGCGAGCTGCTGCAGGCTGTTCCTGGTTTCAAACACATCTGCTGCAAACCTTGTCAATCATCTTTTTCCTAAGCTAAAAGCTTGTTTAATCACCCAGTGCAGGGACAATCCCATCCCTCAGAGGCCTCTGCTAGCCCAGCTTACTGCATCTGTTTGGAACAGGATGGCCAGCACGGACTGCAGGGTTTGAAATGTCGCCTCCCAGGAATTTATACAAAAATTCAGTGGTTTACTGTTAGGCGTGTTACATTTTCTAAAATGGCATTTGCTTTTATCTCAGGGATGGGGAGACTTTTCAGCAATAGTTCTGCAGCAGTGTTCCACATTTTTGTTCATGCTGGTCAGTGCCTTTAGTGGTCATGATAAAACCTCGGTACCCACCAAAAGCCTTTTGCTGTCTCAGGATTTCATCCTGTTCCCCAAGTGCCATCATTTTCTTGGCAAGGTTACCAAACTTGGAGAGCCTTCTGAGAAAACACTAGTAAATACTCAGGTAATACTTAGAAAAGTAACGCAGTTGAAGGACGTTTGTTCCAGTGCTGCAGGCTGTGTATTTCAATATTGCTTTTCCTGACACAGACTTGTACCAACACAAGACACAGATCAAATCAGCCTTACAATCACAGCCCTTTTGCCATCGGTTCGTCCCGAGATCTCACTGGTATTTTGCCTCTTGCCATAGTTAGCCATAATACTTAATTTTGTTTTTCAGAATTGAGAGATAGCGGCTACCTGGTCACGGCAATATTTTGATCACCAGCACGAGCCATCTCCTCCTGCATCAAATGAGGCCACCAGTGATTTGGGGTAAAAGAAAAAACATGAGTGAGGGTGAGTTTCACCATCGGTTTGTCTCTGAGGATTTGCAGGTGCCCGAGTCCTGCTGACATTTCCCTGCTAAGGGCTACCTGCCGGCCAGTCTTCGCACAAGAGCTTGAGCAGGACAGTACTAAATTTCAAGTTTTTAATTAGCTTAGCCAACAAAAGCAACATAAACCAAGCAGAACTTTCCTCAGATGCAGGAATCCCACAGCACAACTTCGGATGAAGGGAGGTTCATAAAATCATTAAGGCTGGAAAAGATCTGTAAGATCAAGTCCAACCATCAACCCAACACTACCATGACCACTAGACCACATCCTGAAGTGCCAGGGGCTTGCGTGCTGCGGGAAGAATTTGCCCACCCTGAGCAAAACCTCAATAAAATATAAAATAGACAAAATACGAACAGAAAACTATACCCCCAGCTCTGAAGGCTGCTGCGCGGGTTCATCCAGCAGCGCCTCGGGAGCCCGTGACCTCCATAAATACTTTCCACACAGAACATTTGCCAACAGCAGGTTTTGTGAAAGTCGCCCACATGCTTTTGCAGACACATACATCTAACATTTCACCTCCAGGCTCTCAGGCCGCAGCTGCCCAAGCACAGAGATGCTATTTCAGCCATGCACGGGCAGAGCAGCGAAAAGTTTTCCATCCCCAGCGAGGACTGACCCAGCCCACGTAGCTGGGTCGTTAAGAGCTCCAACCCCAGCAAAACGCGTACAGAAGGAAGACGTGCAACCAACATGTCTTACTGGTGTTTTCTTGGATAAGAAGACACCAAAATTGGCTGCTTCATCTGAGAGAACCACTGTTGTGGTTCTAAGCTCCTGCACTTCTGGTTATTCAGGAATAGGCTGAACTAACTTGTGTTTGCTAAAGCAATGAAAGACCAAAGAACTAGTTGTCCTATAAATAAAACAGCTTATGGGGATTTAGTAAGTGTTTCTTGTTAACAGTTCATTACTTTCCACACATAATTAAGTAGCTCTTAATAAAAATGGGGAGTTTATGGTGCTATCCTTAGACTAGACCTATGGGTATCTGAAGAAATATCTGGAAGACAAAACAAGTCATGTTGGAAATGAAAACGCTCAAGCTCACAGTAAGACTAGAAGAACTTCTGTACTTCTAAAGCTAGAAGAGCAAAAAAAACTTAAAGAAAGGAGCAAGTGATGACTGCTGGAAGATCCCTTGTGCCCTGCAGCAGAGCCCTCTGCGCCGTCCCTCTACTGCACCTTCCTCTACACCTTCCTCTACACCTCTACTGCACCTCTACACCTTCCTTCTCCTGCGTGCAGTGTGTTGCAGCTCTTCCCGTCAACCATGAAAAATCACATCCTTAAAAATTAAGCATACGCTTGGATCCATCAGCTTCAATAGAAATTAAGTGTACGGTTTATTTTATCACAACTGAAGGTTCTGATGAATTAAGACCACCTCATTTCATTAGCTGGGAAGCAGAGAGGTGCAAAAAATGGTTTGCAGAGAGCCCGTGCTAGAGCTGAGTGTGCAACCATAGCCTTTGGCACCAGGTAAAGCCTCAAGGTCAACAACCCTGGAGCACAAGACAGTCCCAAAATATCTCCTTATTTATGTTTTTCTGTTACTTAAAAACTCAGTCTCCAGTAAGTCTGGGGACTGGGTATCCATCCCTACCAAAGCTGTCTCCCCAGCCTCTCGGCAGGTTTTCTCCTCCAGGCTGGGCACAGTTCCTGTGCAGCAGCAAGTAGAGATTGAACACTGCTGTCAAGTTTTGATCAACACATTTTTGACTCAGTAGGAACCAGGTTCAGTACCAGGGAGGTGTGTGCACATCAGGGCAGTCTGCAGGATAACCTCCTGTGGAGGAAACTTAAGATATGAATCTGTTGGAATGGGGCCAGAGGAGGCCACAAAAATGCTCAGAGGGCTGGAACCCCTCTGCTGGGAGGCCAGGCTGAGAGAGTTGGGGTTGTTCAGCCTGGAGAAGAGAAGGCTCCGGAGAAACCTTATTGCAGGGGCCTATCAGAAAGATGGGGACAGACTTCTTAGCAGGGCCTGTTGGGACAGGACAAAGGGTGATGTTTTTAAACTGCAGCAAGGAATATTTAGACTAGAGAGAAGGAAGAGCTTTTTGACGATGAGGGTGGTGAGAGCCTGGCCCAGGTTGCTCAGAGAGGTGGTCACTGCCCCATCCCTGGAACCACTGCAGGTGAGGTTGGCCGGGGCTCTGAGCAACCTGCTCTAGTTGCAGATGTCCCTGCCCAGTGCAGGGGGCTTGGACGAGATGAGCTTGAAAGGTCCCTTCCCACACAAACCATTTTGTGATTCTATGACTGCTTTATGGGAACACCATGTGACTATGACATTACTTGCGCTTCTCAGGAGGGTGCAGTAAGCGTGGACCAACACCACAGAAAGGGCAGAATTAGCAGAGAAATAAGATAAATGAGAATTTTCCTGTGTGTACTAACACCGATCGTTTCAGGCACAACTGCCACAAGGGATTAGCATCATCAGAAAGGGAGCAAAAGAATTTCTCATTAGAAGTGAGGCAAGCTTCCAGATCTGAAAGACCCAGTTAATCAGAGTCTCTCGCTTGGAGCCAGCGTCACTCCTGCTAACCCAGAGTGACACCCGGGATTACTGCTGCCATAGCTCTGCTCAGAGCATGGCATCCCTGGGATGCCGTTCCATCGCCTTTGGACTTTTTCCCTTTTCATCACTTGGTCGCTGTGGGCTCAGCTCTCTGCCTCCTAACATCAGCTTTCAAGGCCGTGTAGCCCCAACTTGCTCCCTGGGTCCCTGGCCGGCACTGGTGGAGCTGAGGTACAAAGCCCTTTGCTGTTTCTTCTGATGCTGGCTCCAAAGCACTTCTTTCACAGTCTCGGTCCTCCTTGGACAGTGTCTCCAAACAATAACAAATTTCCCTGGCCAGCAGCTAAAGCCATGACACCATTGTGCCATTTCCATAAAAATAGTAAATGGTTTTTCTTATTTCAATTTTAAGCTCTGACCACCATGGGCAAAGGTCAATCTCTGGGAAAAGCAAATGTTTTGAGGAAAGTTTCTATTATTAGAAGCACAGAGAACCTATCTACTTTCCATACGGGATGTCATCCTTTTAAATTGAGTCTCTTCTAAAACAAGACAGCAACCGATACACTAAACACACCAATGTCATCTTCACCCATCATCCCCCACCCTCTTTCCCTAGGCTGTCCCAGCTCCTGGAATGAATGAGACCTTCTCCCTTGGACGTTCTTTCTAACACACAAGCCACGTATTTCACAGCCTGAACCCAAACAGACTCTGGTTCTTGAGTTTTCAGTCCATTTGCTCTGGTTTTAGGGCAGAGCAGGGACAGACAAGGCATCAAAGCACCAGCCATGGTCAGAACACCTCTACTCTCTGTGTTTGCTGTTTCGCTGATCAGCCATTATCCTTTTAGTGCACAAAAACAAATGAGTTTTCATGAAAACATCAGAAAGAGTAAAGACTTTTACCCAAATTCGGAAGAGGCGGTTCAGTAGAAGGACACAACTAATGTTAGAAGAAAAAGATCAAAGTTTTAAAACAATCGGCCACATGCTTTTAGCTTTGCTCAAAGCCATGCTAATTCTTGCAGTGCTCAGAAAACTTAGAGGAAAAAAGCTACTAGACCAGATGACATCTTCAGTCTTTGTCTGAAGGTGTGCATGGACTTACAGGGACAGACTGACCACGGTGTCAGACGGTTGCTCAGT
>JAVSBS010004602.1:37309-70072 GCA_033124195.1 Coracias cyanogaster
ATCCACCCCAGGCCCAGCCCCTCAGGGCCAAGAAGCTTACACTTAAGAACATTTTTCCATGAGTTTTTTTTCTACCCTAAAAATCATTAAAAATATGAACTCCTGCAAGCAGCTTTGTATTGGCCGTGGTACCCCAAACCTTAAGGGACCTTAAAGATCATACAGTTCCAACCCCCCTGCCATGGGCAGGGACACCTCCCACTAGACCAGGTTGCTCAGAGCCCCATCCAACCTGGTGCTTAACACATCCAGGGACGGATCATCCACAACTTCCCCAGGCAACCTGTGCCAGTGTCTCACCACCCTCAGAATGAAGAATTTCTTCTCAGTATCTAATCACCTCTAAGGACTGCCTGTGCTACCCTCAAAACCAGCGCCAGCCAAACCATAAAGGAATCAACTGTGCCAAGCCACACAACTCACTCTGATGTTAGAGCTACTCCATTTCATAATGAAGGAATTGAGCTACAGCACGGGCTTGGTTTTCTGCAGTTCGCGTCCAGGCAATTAAAGAAACAGAAGTAATCCCCTTCCGTGATGAGATGTGATTCACCTCCTGGCACCGCACTCCCGGGGAAGTGGTGACCCCTGGGGCAAGAGCACTTTGTCTCAACTTCTCGTCTGCCATGAGATGTGAGAAATCCAATGAAAAATTAAATTTCAGAAGGAAGAGTCTCAAGGGAGTCTTGATCTGATCTTTAGGTAGAGACACGGAATAGATCCAGCTGTGACACTGCACTTGACAATCCCTCCTGCCTCCCTTACATGTGGCTTCCTTCACACTTACATGTTAGCCAAGCGGGTTAAAGGCCCGAATCTCAGTTGCAAACAGCTATTACATCATTGCACAATAGTCTCTTTACAATTCACTTCTAATTCAGTGAGAAAATCAGCCAGGAAGGAGAGCAGCCCCACAGTGAGCACTGGGGAACCGCAGTGGCACGTTGGGGAACGCCAGCGCAGGCGATGCTTGGGCTGCAGCAACGGAGCCAACCTCAAAGTCCAAGCTGTAAACCTCACTTTGGAGCCATGCTCACTGTAAAATGCAATTGAAACACTTTAGAAGAGAAGCATTTTGTTGCATTAGAAAAATCACTGGTGGACTAAGGTGAAGCAAGAGAGCAAGAGGAGAATGAGGGATCCTTTAAATAAAGCCAGCGCAGGGCAAGAACAGCAGCCCCAGCAATGAGTGCCCTGTTATTTCAAGTAGCTTAATTGACACAATATCACTAGAAAACTAATTAAAGTCTTTTTAACCGAGGAAGTGAAACCTGGGGAAACTCCAGCATGACACAGAGGCACCACACTGCAGCACGCAGGGTTGTACCAGAGCCTGTGCTGAGAAGTTAAATGTCTTCCAAATCTACAACAAAATCCAGTAATCCAAATTCCTCTTTATTTTGTGAAGTTCCTAAAAAGCTTTTGTGGAAAATTTTAACCCCATGTACCTCCACACTCCCTGAGGCTCCCTCCAGAGCCAGTGGGATGAGCTGGTGGCCCTGCTGCCAGGAACTGGGAGGAGAGAACCCAGGAGCATCCCTACTCCCTGCCATCCCAACGAGCCTGACCCTTGCTCAAAGCTGCACCACCAGCTCCCAAAGGGCTTTGGAGAGATGCTCAAACCTCTCCTGTCCTCCTTACCTTGGAGCCTTCTTGCTGCTTCTCTGTGAAATCCCTTAACCTGAAGGGTTTAGCCCCAGCACAGAGGGTTTAGCCCCAGCGTCTCCATCCCTAACGAGCTATGGAAGAAAAACATACAACGTGAGATACGTGTTTTGAAGACCACCTCCAGGAAGACAATCCTTTCAAAAAAGCCAAGCCCAGCAGTCTCTGTGAGGAATGTGGGTCCCGAGCACGGGGCGACTTCTGCAGTTCCAGCTGCTGAGGTCCCACAGGAGATGGAGCAGAGGGCTGCTGGCGATGCTCAGAAACACCAGTAGAGGATCTGGAAAAGAACAACTTGCTAGTGCGCCCTTTGCGGGTTAAGGGCTTGCTTCCATCACAGATCAAGCAGCAGATCATAAGCAAGGGCTCAATCAATCCCCACTCCCATGGTACCCCTGGCACAGCCCGAGCACAGGCACTGCCCGGAGCCAGAACCACCAGAACATTTATACCAAAACCATGGCCACCAGGTTCATTTGATTAGAGTGTAACTCGTGCACTTACCTTTAAGCAAGATAAATGAGTGGTGCTCACCCACACTCTCTCCTGCAGATGATGGCAACTCCTTACCACTGCACACAAAGATTTTGTCCTTAGCTATGATCTCAGCTGCCTTTTTCTTTCTAGAGGGGTCTTGAAACAGTGACCTACTGCTAAGAACAATGAAACACCAGCAGCAGAGGCCTGCCACAAACCCAACCGCAACCCCAACACAATATGGCGCTGGAGGAGTTCCCCATGAGGACATCCCAGACCCACCACCACAGCCCGAGAGCCAGCACAGCCTGTCCCAGTCCCTGTTGGCATCACCAGCTTTGGTTAATTAACAGTTAACAGCTAATTCTCTGCTAGAACAGAGCCCTAGAAAAGGCTCTACACGCATTTTGAGGAAAAAGTTACATTTTTCATGGTGTATGACAGTACAAAGGCACACATGTGGCAAGTCTCACTGAGTGCCCCGTCACTCTGCAGCTGGGTGTCCTGTGCTGTGACACGACAAGGGACAGCCATGCCCCGGGCAGGGACGCCTCCTGACCCCAGGATGGTCTGCAGCCAGAAACACGACTGTCACAAACCAGCTTTTTCAACCTGAAACAGACAGTCCATTTATAATCTAGTTTCTCCATTTAAGCCCTAAAAAGGAAAATATAAAAGTCATGCCAATGTTCAAACATAATATTTTTATTTGTGGATAAAAATTAAGGCTCACAGTACTTTATCATTTCACAAGCAGAAAAATGTTAAAAATTGAGAATGGCGGGGAATGCCCCCAATACAAATTCCTCTAACTGCTGACATGTTTTACTGAAGACTCGAGGTGAACAATTGTACAGGGCAGCTACAGTTATTCGTTTGTAAACTAGGTGCTAAACAATCTTTTAAGAAATGTGAACAGAGTATTATGTTTCTCTCCACTTCTGGTTGTCCGATACACACGGATTCCACGGAAACACTCAAGAACTGCCGGGATGATAACACCAACCTTCCTATGAACAACCCACCACATCTACAATGCATGGCACAGGTGTCAAACAGGGGCAAGAGAGCTGGAGATCATAAATTCCATTTCAAGAAGACATTTTGATTATAGTGCAATCGTTTACGCCTCAACTTTTCAATATTCAGCTTCCCAGCTTAAAAAAACCCAACCAAATAAACCTAAAGTATGTTCCTAAAGAGCACAGGAGCTGCCATCAAGTGCCGTTTGCTTACGGACACGACGGCAACCCAGGTGATGAGACGATGGTAGAAGTGTACGTCAAACTCCAGCACGTGTAGCGCACAGGTACATCACACCTAAGTTAAGATGCAGCTCCAAGAGGACTTCTGAAGTGTGCCACATACAGGGAATGAAAGATTTCTGCCCAGATGTGCTGCAGGTTCGTGGTCCAGAGGTGCAACGCTTACCGTAACCCCCAACCCCGTGGGCATCACCATTGCCACGCCAGTTACATCCTAACTATGGGACTATGTACTGCAGATTTATTTACACAGACACCAACTAAGCGTCTCAGCCAAAACAGGTCTGGGTTTAAGAGGTGCTCTATATTCTTCGCATTATTTTTCAGCAATTCTTTCTCTTTCGCCTATTTGCTGTCAAGGCAACACAAACCGGTGGCAGCAGCAGCAGCAGCAAGAACGAGGCTACTCACAATAAGCAACAACCGTGATAGCATTAAAAGGCTGAAGGATTTTCTGCATCGCACCAAAGAGACTCATTTGTCATTGCACCCTTTACATCTGAGACACCAACACAGTAACAGAAACAACCATCCTCAGCTTTTTCGAAGAGGGTAACGTGTACTCTAACGCCATCATTTCAATCACAGAGCTTTCTTTAGAGATAAGCCGCAAAGAAAAATTTCTTTTGAGAACCCAGGCTGGAACAGATCCTGCCGCAGCCCACACTGATTTACAGTGGTTTTGGCCAACAGCTCTTACAGATCACAACCCAGTAATAAAAGAACTTTTGTACTGGTCGTAATTCACTTACGTCACAGAAAGCTCATCCAAAGGGCTCAAAGAGGTTATGATTGATGTGGGTGAGAATTACTACCCCCAATTCATGAAGGGGGCAGCTGAGCTACCGATTAAGATCAATTTGCCCAAGGTATAAAGCCTGCCAGGAGCAGGGCTGTGAAGGGGATGGGCAGTTTTCTGACTGCTGCTCTGCGTCCCCAAAGGCTTCCACAGAGCAGACACGCCACCTCCTCCCCAAGTGAGAAACCATCACTCAATGACACAGGCAGAAGAATAAATTTACACAAGTTCACCATTTCCTCTAAGCAGAAATTAAACTAAATTTCCGTAACGTGTAGGCAGTTGTTGCAGGAACAACAGGAAAATGTGTGCAACCAAAAGGACACAGAACAAACCGTTATTCCAGTTCACAAATCTATGCAAGGCGAAATATACGTAGCTACAGCCTTGACATACTCCATGTTACTGAACAGTTTAAAACAAGTATTTTCTTCCACAATACTATGGCAATCTTGCAGCTGAATGAAAAGCAACTGCTTAAATTAAAAACAAGGGATAAGAGGGATGAGCCTGGATACATGGTTCCAGTTCCACAGGTGGAGGCATCCAGCAAGCTGCTCTGCTCAGAATTTAACTGTTATTTCACAGGCAGCAAGTGCAGGACACGCTCAAAGCTCTCAGCTGGATGGAAATAGCCTTGCTTCAATACCTCAGACAGGCAGAGGTGTCCGAAAGAACCATCCCTCAAATTATTGCTTACTTCACTACATAAAGAGCAGAATACAAGTGACGGAAGGGATCTATACGGATCGGGTAAGTCACCTCCGATACCATGACTCCACACTAACAACTATAACGATCTTAAAGATCAAGCTAAGTACAATACATACAAAAAAAAAATCCTGTAAAAGCAAAATGCATAGAAAATAAACTGTCACCAAGTATAAGGAAAGCAGACGGGCAGCAGGCTGCGAGGGGCTGGCGCGCAAGCGTCGGAGGACACAAACGGGATTCACAGACCCAGCAGCACTGTGCAACAGCATTCCCAGCTGCGCTCCCGTTTTTAGGCTTCTATCAGAGTCCCCAGAAGGACAGAGAGACTTCCCTGCCTGGAACTGGACACGTGCATATACTGAAGAGGAGCCGGTGTATACATGCCTGCTGCCAACACGCACCTACCGAGCACTGCGAGGGAGATCGAGTACAGAAAGACAGACAGAGGTAATCTCCTCATATTCTACTAGCGCTCTTTTGGAGCTCAACGTTATTGCCGTGGGCTAATACGTCAAACAATATAGAACAGGCTAAACAGTATACAACAGATACACGGTAATCCCACAACTCAACAGCACCCACTACTCCATTTGGCAAAATATTTATTTCTCATAAATCCGTTTGGAAGGAGTTGGTCACAAAGAATTCATTTTGTATTTTCAGGTGTAACAATGCTTTTGGTAGAAGTAAATAAACGGTCTCTTTTTACACGGTGTACAAAAACAAAGAGACACTGAAATGACAGTTACAATAACACACGTGAAGACAGGAAGAATCGGTAAGACAAAGGCAAAAGCAAGAGGAATCTGTCTGCGCACCGGCAACGCTGCCGCGATTATTTACCCGTACAAATCCTTAGCCCCACTCAGTTATGATCCCCAGCACAGCTCTTAACTGCAGGCCTATGCTCCAGGAGAGGAATCTGATGCGATGTAGCAGCTCCAGTCACTCTTTCACAGTACTGCATGTCAACACTGGGAATGGTTTCTGATATGATTTAGACTGCACACAGTACTTCAATAGAAAAAAAAGTTAATTACTCCCACTCCGTGGTTCCTGGTGGCTTTGATGTCAAGTCATACATCACCCGAGAAATGCCAGGAATCTTCTTAATCTCTGTCACCATTTTTAACACAACCTGTTGTGGAAAAAAACAAAGAAAATATCAGAAAGTGGCATGTAAAACAGACCTGACAAACTAAGAAAGGAAAACTTTCATTCACACCAATTCTGTTTGCACAAGAGAGGAGCCTGTAGCTATGAGCACATTATCATCAATTAAGAAATAAAATCCACTTAAAACCACTTGCACTTCATGCTATCTGCAGTTACATTTGGAACTCGCTGATTTCTGGCACTGGTAATAAACCAGTGTCGATCACAACATGCTCCCCTCGAGGCAGCAGCTCTTCAGCTTCAAAACTATGTCTTGAAGGTTCAGCAGGAACATTCGCTGTTAGGTGTCACCATCAATCATTTTCAGGCTTTTCTCAGACCATCACCTCCAGCTGAACCATCATCAAACATAAAGCAACAGCCTGAGTGAAACCTCTTTCAAAACAAAAAAGGGAGCTCTAAAGGTAAAAATACCACACCACAAAAAGGTATCCTAAGGAAAGAGCTTCCATTGCAATTTCTTCTCCAGAGTTCACCATCAATTCACGTCAGCAGAAGCATTCTGGGTGAGAAGTTCAGATTCCCTAAAAACCCCACAGTTCAAAACAACCCCACTTACATGATGTGCTGTTTGATTGCACAAATAAATTAATGCATGGCTTTCAAAACACAGAAAATTTTTAATCACATGCCTCTATTTATGGGAAAATAATTGTATTTCCCACAACTTCTACTAGCTTGTTGCCACATTATTACCTACCCTTAAAGCAACCATTTTATATTTTAAAGAACATGGGGTTTTTATTGTTTGGGTGTGGGTTTTGTGGTGCTTGGTTGTTTTTGAACACAAACTTCAAAGTCATCCTCATTTTATGTACCGGAATAGTTTACACGGTAACATAACCTTGGATGGTTTCTTTTTAAATGGACAGGCTGCCTTGAAATAGAGGACTTCAGTGACAAACAATGCCTACATGCTTTTACAATACGCTCAAAACCCAAAAGCCAATCCTGTTCTTCATCAACAATGCATTCCTGGAGAGACAAGCTACTTGAAACTGAACATGGATAACATTTCCCAGAAAAATATCCCTGAACTTGACTCCTAAACCCTTTCAGTGACCTACATAGAGAAGCGCACAGCGAGACATGAAACAGCAGCTTCCAGTGAAAGCAGCAGCGGCGATCAAGGGCAGTAACGCAAGTCAGAGCATTGCCAGTTACTAATGCAAAACATTAATTTCAAAGTCCCAGGAATGGCTGGGGTGTTCTTTCTTTTGTAATTGATGGTATTTTGGCTCAACTCTACTGGAAAGCCTTTAAGCTTGTCATACCCATCGGCAAGCTGCTTTTTTTTTTTTTTTTTTTCTCCCTAAAACACCACCATATTCTTCCTAATGAATACTATGAAAGAGAGAAAATGGCAATAAAATCAAAAGTCAAGGCAAGCAACCAAGTGAGAGGGAAGAAAGTCAAAATGACTCATCTACAAAACTAGCTCATGTTGAAAAGAAACTTGACAACGCGTATTACCTCTTCTGGAACCTCATTGCCAGGAGTTGCTGCAATCCCAGTCATAAAATCACTCGTAATAAAAGTTCGAATAACCACAGATCTTTGACAGGATGGTTGCTTCTGTAGAGGGTCCCGATCAAAATGTAACGGTGTCAGTATTATTGGCATCTGGCTAATTTTTCCGGCATAACCTTCAGAAAATAGTAGTGTGGAAGTGCATTAATTTGGTTTAAAGAAAGATGAAGGAAGTTTCACAGAATTTCCCATGTGTGCTTTAAACTATATACCAATAGCTACATCTACATCTTCTGGGACCTTTCTGCTACTGCTCCCACACCCCACATCACCATACTCAGTGGTGCATACACTGAAACTACTCAACCTGCCACTCGACATGCTCTTCAGGGTTGGCAGGCATGCAGAACAAAACCAGATAATCTCCGTCATCCCTGCAATTTGCTGTGAATGCAATTTAAGATCCACTTTCCTTCCCACAGTAGCATAACCACAAGGTTTTATCTCTCCCCATCTCAGTAAAGAGCCATTCACAACTATCTCTGTCTTTAATATATTTCAGAGAGAGCTCTTAAGCATCCCTGTTGCTGGCGGTTGATCAGTAACTCCAGACAATCACCTCTCACTTTTGGTGGCTTCTCCTTCTGAAAGCCAATTCACAGACTCCCTAATTTCACCCTTTAAATGAGTTGAAGTTTGAGACTGAGGCGTGTGGTCTAACGCAGAGGCAGGCGCTCACCCTCCCCTAGCACCGGCCTGAGCTGTTGCTACAAAGAGTCTTTCACTAAATGGTAACTTATTTTTGGGAGTGATTAATTTACACAAAGCCAAGCGTCACCAAAAGTTAGCAAGACACATCTACAGTTTTACAAACCCCATCGACAGTGTTATCCTCTGCCTTTTGAGGCTATTTTTGTGCAATTTATGGCAAGACAGCCTTGCAAACAGAACTGTGTTTTCAGAGAGATATGCTTTGTAACTTGGTTTATAGAAAATACAGGCAAGTCTGATGAACTGCTTCCCATGTATACCACAGCTTTAAAGGTAATTAATTTTTTAAAAGTAAAAAAACCCACCTAACTGAACCTCAAAAGTACTATATTCCCAGATGGTTCCCATACACCACATCACAGGGCACTGGATGCTCCCTGGATGTTAAGGGTTTGAAGTATCACCACCTGCTAGCCTGAAGTGGTTGGGTTTACAAATACGGCTTTTACTTTAAGAAGTATGAAACCACCACAAGTAGTGAGCATCATCACCACCAGAAATTTAGTACTTAGGCTCCTTCCTTTCCACAAAACCCCTACGATTTAGAAACTATGTCAAGTTTTTTTACACAATTTATTTACTTCAAGTAAATACAGAGATCATCGGCACAGAGAAGTAATTCGGTTGACTTTCAGCTGCCTAACGGTACTTTTTACAGAAGCTTGCACTGCAGTGAAGCACCACACCTCTGAGCTTCGCGACATCCCCTCAAGTCCCTAAAATTAATTCAGTACTCAGCTCCTGTCCTTTAGCTATCTGCTTCTACAACTTTCAGATAGGCTCTTGCCTGTCATCCCATTAATTTATCACTTTTTTGAGATATTCAAGAAGCTGGTAGATTCTCACAATACTGCTATACGTCCACCCAGTTAGGTTTGCAGGGATCTTGGCACAGGAGTCTAACCCCATGGGAGAAGGTGTGGTACCTACCAGACTCCCTGAGAATATTGTGAGCCTCAAAATCAGCTTGACGTAAAGTGCTGAGGACTCCCGTGGTCAGGAAAGTGGGGGTGACATCTGTAGGAGGTTCTTTGACTGGTGGACCAAACACGTACACAACTCTGGAAAACAAACAGGATGGTGTAAAAACACATTTTTTGCCTACATAGAATAAAACAGATTGCCTGAAGACTGCATCTTTAGTATCGCAGTGAGTAAATAAAACTAGAAGAAAAAGCATATTTGATTTTGCTCCTTAGCTACTGATTAGAGCTTAATATTACTTGATGCGTACATTCTATAGACATGACATTTACACTAGCTTTGGAAGTCAGACGTATTAATTTATTTTGGTTTGATAGAGACTAGCAATAGCCCCAATATTGCTTATTCAAGAGAATAATCCTTTGAAAGAGAAAATACTAAATGGTGTTTTCTCAATTTTAATGTCAGTAGAAGTTAAAATAATTTTAAGAAAGCTACTTAAGTGCTTACAATTTCTATCTTCTCTCCCTGTAGGAAACGGTAAAAAAATACCATTAAATAGTAAACCTTATTGTTAATGAATTGCTGTGTTTTCAGCACAGGGCGTTAACACTGCAATTTATAAATCTACACAGCTACATCTGTAATAAAACTTATCTTCTGAATCCAAACCTGTCACATCAGCTTCCTCTTTCTTCTCATTCATCACGTTTCATGTGTTGTAAGACAATAAAGCAAAGCACAACGTCGCCTGCCTGGCCTCATACATGGATTTACTACAATGTATTCACACAAGTTATTTGAGTTTGTAGATACAAACCCAGAATACTTGTCTAAAATCTAAAGCAGAAAAATATGCAAGCTTTACATTTGGTATTTTTGTTCGTAATATAAAGACTGTAAGCTCGGGTGGGTAGAACACCAACTATTTCAGTGAGCTCCTTAAACTGCCAGCTTCAGTGTCCCTACAAACAGCAATGAAAGGTTCTGAAAGCACACCCTGGCAGAGCAGAACTCCCAGAGACGTGGTATACTCAGGAGGGCGGTATTAAATCCAGAAAGAGCTTAAAGGAGGCAGCAATGCTGTCAACTGAGCACATTCTTTGAAGCTGCACACGCAACCCTGATTTTATGCCTTCTTTTGTTCCCTCTACATTTAAAGAGCTACCTTGCAATTCAAGATCCCGTCTTTAAGAACAATACCTCTTGCAGTAGGTGTCACTTAGGCGATAAAATTAAGTTTTGCTCTAAGGAATTATAAGCAGTTTCATCAGAAAGCCTACAGCCAGGCAAGGGGGATATGCGCTCTCCAGAACCAATTTAAAATCTAAGCAACTTCAGCTGCTGGAAGAATTTATGGAATCAAGTAGCTAGAAAATGCATATTCACAAGAGAGCTCAATTAAGATTAAACTGCCAAGCTTTGGAGCTCTCCTGTGTGCCATTAGAACTGACAGTCCCACATGAATTCCCTTTTTTAAACAAAGCAAAAAAAAAAATTGCATGACACCACAACTCACCAGCAGGCTTGGAATCTTTCAAAAAAGGTTTTGTGTAAGTCACACTGCATGTTGTCTAATCGAGCACTTAAAGGAACTGAGGAGACTGGCTATCAATTTATTTTTCAAGTCAGTAATTCCAGAAATAAACCTATGCTTGTGTGTTTTTAAAGCCCTGTATCATACATCTGCCCAGCATACAAAAAAATTCTACCACAGATTAAACAGGAGAATGCTTGTGTGTGATAAACTGCCCTATGGAAGTGGGTCATCAGAAATAAAGACAACCCAAAATACTTACCTGTTGATGTTGTGGCACATGCGCGGTATGAGCCTGGCAAGAAACATAAGAGACTCCCAATGTGGAGCATCTTTACTAGAGATCCCACAAACGTAGCTATACGAACGACAGTCACCCTACAATTAAAAAAAAAAAAAAAAAGAAAAAGAAAAAAGTGAACTTTGCTGCCAAAAGAGCTCACAAGACTTTCCTGCAGGTTACGGGACCATATTTGGCACCAACAATTGGGATGCTGAGGGATACCAAGTGAATGGGAAAGCACAGAGTAAGACAACGGACTTCTGAGCTAACACAGGTGTATAGAAGAAGGGGAGATTCGGGATGTAAAGATTCATACAAGGACCAATTGTGTATTGATGTCATGAAAATACCATCTGAGGGAGGCCTGTGACCAAGTACAGAAATCTGCTGCTGATGCTGCTGTTTAAAACAGTAACAAAAGCTGACTGCAGAGAGCTGTGGAAGCAACGCACAAGATTAAGCAGCTGATAATAAAAATAAGAGATGTAATTCAACACTGGCAGTGCAAAGAAAGGGACTTCACAGCTACGACTACTCAGTAAAGAAATCTTCCAAGTGATTGCATCCAACTCCGTGAGAATGCCAGCTCAGCATGTCTATTTGGTTTGTATTTCTGTCACCAAAGAACAGCTCAGAAAAACACGCGTGGCATTAGCAAAGGCGTGCAAGGAAAGACAATCCTGCACGGATCCAAGCGTTCCCATCCCCTGAAAGGCCTCGGATGCTCTGGCTCCTTTCCCCTCATGGTACAATTTGAAAAAGCACGAGAAAGGGCAACAAGCACGTTCAAATGTAGGAAGCAGCGTTTTTTTATTAACTTAGTCTAGGACTCCTGAGCCTTAACGGTGGTGACAGGATTATTAGCAGAGGTCTAGAAGAGTATGAAACCCGTAAGTGACCAGCATTATTCAATCTTAATGATATCCTCAAACACAACCCCTGGCATTTACTCAAGTGTCTATTCAGGTAGCTTGACACCTTTGCACTACACCAGCACTGACAAATGACACTAACAGAGGTATCACAGTCACTTGAAGCTTATGTTCTTGAGTCAAGCCCCTTATTTTCAACCTTAAAGCAGCAATTATTATGCTTCACTGCAGCCTGCCACACTGCTAGGAAGCGGCTTTTCAGAACATCCCTGGAATGAATCCCTTTACCTGCACTCCCACAGTTTTGATTGGTAACAAGAAGGCATTCAGTGAATGTAGGCTTGTAATCTGCATCAGTTTCTCCTGGTCTTCTTCCGTTGTACACGCTTTGACCCTTTGCAGCAAAGTATGTGGCTATGAAACAATGGAGAAAAATACATCTTAATTTATTAAAGTCCCCAAGCACAGTAGTTACACATAGTGCAAATAAACTGATTATTTAAGTAGCTGTTTACTTAAATTTAGTCCATGCATACTCCCTGTAGCCATTTAAGAAATACTCTACATTTAACAACTAAATTTTAGTGAAAGCAATTTCTTTTTATTAGATCTGTATATATTTTAACCTGCAGCTCTGCAAGGCCACACGTGAGGCTCTTCTCCTATGCTCGTTCTCTCTTCCTCAAAGCTTTACTTCTCATTTTTGTTGCTTATTTCAGATGCAGAACAAAGCAATATCTGTTAGGCTACGCTACCACTTACGTTTTAAAGGAAAAGCAGATGTCAATACTTGCACTTCAGTGTTTATTGAAGTTTCGGAAGTTTTTTTGAACTTATACCTAGAGCAGGACTCTGCTACTGACTTCTCACCCCCCTGCAGTTCAGTTCAAGTGAGCTTACGGTAATCACAAAGTTCATAACAGTTAAGAGATCTAGGACTTAAACATCATCGACTAAAAACTTCAGATTTCTGTTCAGGACATCTGACAAGTAGGAATTCCTCACTCCTGCCCTTTAGATATTTAGTGATAGTTAGGGCATACAAATCTAGAAAGTTACAATTATTTCAGGAAGGAAAAAATCTTCAGAAATCCTTATCTGCACAAAAGTTTAACTCACCTGAAATGTATTTACTGTTTTCAAGGTAGACAAACTTCCACTTTCCAGAAATTGTTCAACGCTTGAACCAATCACGGCACTAAAAATTCTACTGTCCTATACTGAACAGCTTCAAGTGGGCTGTACTGGAATACATTACTCCTTACAGAGCATAAATAAGTAGTTTAAAACTTTTAGCAGCTTAAATCTCAGTGCAGGCTAACATAGAACAATCACAGTACTTCTATTACGCATGTTAGAATTTCACACTTTGTTACCTTCTTAACACTCGCAGAAAAATCAGCAACTATTTTCAAAATGTTGTTTGTTTCAGGGAAGTCTTTGCACACGTATGGCTCTTCAGCACATATCACTCTGATTGCCAGACCAGGACCTGCAATGCAAAGTTGAAAACACGTTCTATTAAATAACAGGAGGTCGCCTTCCATCTACAGACGTGACAGCACCTGGAGCAGCAGGTCCATCATTGATTACAGCACATTTTGCTATTGTACCTATACTTCAATTGTCTTAACACCCTACAGGGCAAAAACCACACAAGTCTGGTTCAGTCTGGTCCATTTAAGCATTATTTACCTACACCTTAAACTGGCTGCTGGTGTAAGGCGGCAGCTAGCGGTGATGAAGCCTGGTGGGTGGCAAGCCAAAGCAAGCAGGAGCCTCCTCCTTCCCTTCGCTAGGCAACTGGGATGGAAGAGTTGCTTATAACACACACTTGAGCCTCCGCTGTTTTTAAAGACCCCTGACGGCTATTTGACCTTTTAGCTACTAAATACAAAAGCACATGTAATTTGCTGGAAATATATGAAGACAGCGACCTGCATTTCATGGGACGCGGGTGCATTAGCACAGCCCACGCGCTCTGCCAGCCACCACTACACACCCTGCAGGACAATTTAAAAACTCAAACCCCCTTAAAGGGCTGGGGGCTTTGCTGTATTATATACTTTGATGTTTTCTGGTGGAGGACTGTTGTGATTTTCCATGCAATCATTCTCAAAACAGCAAATGCCCTTCAGAAAGGCAAGCACATGTAGGCCATTATTTCAAGTAAGACACATTTGACAGCTCAGGCAGCATTCAGCTGCACTTCACTGATAATTCTTGCTTTGGCTTATACAACTAAAAAGAAACAAATACAGTTAATAAAGCTTATCCTTTAATCACTATACCAAATAAAGCTGCTCTCAAATGTTCTTTTCCTGAAAAAAATATCCTGCTTAAGTAGGATCCATCCTTTTTAGAGCTAAGTTTTAGGCTCCAACATAAATTTATTCTACAGGTTAAGTATATTCTAAACACCCATGCCATCCACAGCCCACCACTGCGTAGCACAGACCAACTCTCATACCTGGGAAGGGATGCCTGGAAACCAGCTCTTCAGGAAGACCGAGTTCTCTCCCCAGCACTCGCACTTCATCTTTGTGAAAGTCCTTCAGTGGCTCTATTACTTTACCCTTAAAAAAAGAAAGGGCAATTTACACTCCAGCTTACATCTGGAAACAAAAAGCCTCAAATGTTTAGGTTCTGGCAGTCAGAGCAGCCTGCTTCTGACAGCAGGGGCTGCCAACACTTGCATAAACACTGGAAAGAAAAGCACATGTGAATGCGGGCTTTGTAAAAACAGTTGCAGGACAGAGGCTAAAACAAGTTCATGCCAGAAGTTATCAATGGTTCAACCAGAGCGGACACAGCTGGTCAAGCCTGCTCTGACTGTCTGCAGAAATTCAGCCCTTCCTTCTCTTCACTCAATGTTCAAACCAGTCTAAAAGCCTTGAAAATATTTTGTACAGTATTAGAAGTGTGAGTCAGTAAGTTACTCTCTCCCCTACGGCTGGGCACTCTGAGCACCTTCCAACAGGGTTATTATGCGTTGTCTCGTGTTGGTTCTTATTTTATAATATAGAGAGCTTACCATTTTAATGTCAGAAAAGGCAAAATAGGGCAGCCTTCTACACTTGCTTCATACGCTAATAGTTAAGAGCTCTGCACGAGAAAGGTGTGAAAAAATTTTTCAGTACTTTGGACTAGACAGATTGGGAGTGCAAAAAGACAGGACTTGGGCTGCTTATCTTCAGACAATTCAACCTCCTGTGTTCATATCATCTTCAACCTCCTGGTCATCACCCATGGATGTCCAGGTTGGGCCATTTCAGAAAGATTTGTGTGTTCTTAAATTGACAACTGGCAAAGAGACTGTGCCACCGGTGTACTGCTGGCAGGGAGCTGATCAGGTTACTCATAACATGGTGCAGAAGCCTCATAAGAACAGAAAGAACTCATCCCTGTAGGTACCTGGAGGAACTATCCCTAGATTTCACCCCACTTAAATGTGTTATTCTTATGCTCTCTCAAGAGAGAGGAGATTACTGTGTTTCCAGTGCTGCACGTTACTAGAGGTTCAGGAGAAGGAGAGCTTTGGCCCTCCCTCTCAACAGGAGCTGATTACCTTTTCACTAAAGCACTGTCACTGCTCTTGCCTGAATCCATCATGTATCAGATTGGGACTATTGACACCTAAAGGTTACCCACTGACTAGCGCTCAGAACACAACACAACAGAAGGAGCAAGTGACCCGTTACATCATGAATTCCGCTGAATCAGAATAAACTGTCTGAGAAGCCTTAAACGACTCCCCTGCTAAAGGCATTTGCAGGTTTGTTTGAGGGTTAAAATGCAAAAGAGCGAGGAAACAGCTTTCAGCTTGCAGTTGAGAACACCGTTGTTCACACCGAACGAATCCACGTTCAAGCTGTTGGCATCTCCCACAGTATCCAGTGCTGGGTAATACTCAAACCGTTCTGACTACTTTGGGAATGGAGCAACTAGAAAGAAGTGTAATAAATTGCAACGTATTACAACAGAACCTAGAGGGCCTTATCAGAATAAGGTCCCATCAACACGGGACAGTTATACCAGTAAAACGTAGTTGTTCACTTTTGATACTCAGCTTCACATCTGTGAGAACCAGGAGGACACACCAGCATCCTCATTCTCACTTACCTCTTCTCTTAACTTCCGAATCAGCTCTGTGTCATTGTGATGAGTTTTGATGACTTCAGCTTTGCCACTTGCAACAAGGGAAGCACTTTCAATGAGATCAGGTCTGAGGGTACCCTGAGCAAGAAAAACCTCTTCAGGTTTCAGATTCATTTCTCCAATGACTTCATTGGCGATCTATAGGATAGAGAGAAAAAAAAAGCGTTCAACTTACTGTTTTGGTTGTCAAAGGTCTACATGAAGAGAATGGATTGCCCAACAAATGCTACTGAGCTGCAAAACCACAAACAAACAGGAAGACTAAATACATGACTAGACCACTGCTGAAATAGTCCTATAACCACAGGTTTTGTTGAACAGAAAACGGAAGAACCATCTTCAGACTACAGGAGCATCACTGTCTGTTAAACACTCCCCTCATCACCAACACTGGTGGTAGCTGACAGATGGAAAGTGGCTCACCTTCAGCAAAGCAAGAGGAGCATGCCCCAGGTCACATTAGCCATCCATTTGGGAAAAAAAAAAAACATTACATGAAGTTTATGCAACAGAAATGAACGGCCAGCCCGTAGAGTACATCTAAACATGGTGGTGGATCTAGTACGATGCTCATGAGCCATGCTGCGATCGTGGATTGACTGCCAAAAGTTTCAGTCTTAGGGTAACATACCAACGGCTTCTGAGGTCATCCACAACTTCAGACAACTGATGCCACTGAGTGCACAGTGCTTTAGAAAGAAACAGCCTGACATAGAAGATGTATCTAGAAATTGCATCATTTAAAACAAAAAAAAAACCCAAACAACAAGCAGTTAGTTATACACGTTACCTTAACAAAGGTGTCACCAATAATTTTCCTTTTTTCTTCAGGACTTGTAGTCATATTTAAGGTCTTGCTGATTCTTTTACGTGGAGTTCTGTCTTCATCTGAGATGGGCAGAGTTGTTGTACCATTATAGAACGAATGAGCTGCATTCACCACTGCGTGAAATCACAGGAATGTTTTAGCAAAGCCAGTAAACATCTTTATGCAAAGATGCAAAAAAAAAAGTTGAAGTTTATTGCTTAAAAAAAAAAGAAAACAAATCATTCCAGTCCTTTGACTATTAACTGCATTAAATAGGGCTGTTCAATACCTCAAGAATTAAATGTAACAAAAGCATTCTTTCTCTTTTTAACCTTTGCTACAGGGCAATTTTTTTCACATTATGAGGCTAGGCAACCATGTGAAAGTTCAGTTCTTGTTTCCCCTCTCAAAGCAAGTAAATTATAATCTAAATACAGGATGGTATTTCCCCAAGGCCTTTCTGCAACCAAAATTAAGTGATGCACTACTTACTCATGGTACATTATGCCTCTTAATTTAGAGAGGCTCGATGTAGAGATCAGCTGGGAGGCTCTTTGGCATCTTTTACCAGCACTGAACTCCATGACCTACAGAAGGAGCATTTGCAGAAAAGGGCTTCCCTCAATTTGTTACTCTGGCAGCTTGCCAGAGCCCGGGTTTACTGGTCTACAGCGTGCAAGGATAAGACAGATTTTTCCACAAAAATAAGTAAAAATATTTTAAAGACAAGACAAGACTCGTGTAGAAGAGCAAAGCTTTGACTTTGCTGCATGAGGATATTGCAAGGTGTCAATGCACAAGCTCCCTGCACCGTTTCGCTCTGCCAGGCCGGCAGAAAGCATCACTCATCTAGTGCCACGCTTCCCGACCAAAACACAAGAGAATCGCTTGACAACAGAGCTTACACACAGCCCCAGGAATAGGCAGCTATTACTCATGAAATACATCAGCTGGGCAGTATGAAGCAGCTCTCATTGTTTGCACAGCTCAAGTATAATTTGTCTTCTCTGACCTCACACGTCAGGTACTAAAAATCTCGAAACCTTCTCATCAGCCATGACAAGTTACCTTCCGCTCTCTCCTAACACATTGCTTCTCAACAAGCTACTCCAAAACCAACTATTTGCTCCAAAAAGGTACACCAAAAGCATCTATTTAGAAGGCAAGACAGCAAAAAAATTGCCTTGAAAGAGTAATTTTGGCTACAACAGCATTCCATCACCCAAATGAGCTTAGAGTTTAAAAAGAAAGATCAAGGAGAACAAGTAAAGCCTCCATGGGGGCTTGTTAACTGAAGAAAACCACAATCAAATGGGTTTTGCTGGAGAGGATTAGTTGAGCATCAGCAGAGAAGTGACTGAGGCACGTGCCCACTGCTTTGCCGTGCCCCAACAGCAGGTATCAGAACTCAGCAACTGAGGGATGAGCGAGTTCATTGTATGCTCCAGTCAAATACGAGAGACTTAATATTTTAGGTTTCACATTTTGTGAATAGGCCCAAGTGGTTCCAAGCTAGCAACCACGCTTTGGTACATAAAGTCTAGGAACTGCAGAAATCAGTTCAAATCACTGAAATAAAAACACTGAACATACGTTTTAGGAGACTGGCCACGTCATTGGTGGTATCAGGCAAAGTTCACAAAATGATGGTACCTTTAACTTGAATCCCAAGTTTTTTGAGCGCCTCCTCCACAGACTGACTCTCTCTTTTGCGCATAAATCCATTATCTATGTGTACAGCTATGACCTGATCTCGGTTTAAAGCTCGGTTCAGGAGAGCAGTACACACTGTTGAGTCCACACCACCACTGAGTAAAACCTAAGGATGAAGAAAAAGAAAAAAAAGAAAAAAAAACCACAATTTGGTCAGCTGTCTTTGGGGAAAGCGTTAACAAATAATTTGGATACAACCAGGAGGTCAGAAGAGACTGCTGACTTATCAATGATTTGGAAGAAAACAAGAAGTCAATATATCGACCCAATGGTGCAAACTTTCTAAAATACGTTTAATGTATTACCTAAATAATGATAATTCTGCATTTTTTTCCGAATTAACCTGAGTAACCGTGTGAGTGTTTCTGTCAGGCTTTTGCAAATAACCTTTCGGTTTCAATTCAATCTACTTACCAGGACTTTTGATGAGCCCACTTTCTCTTTGATATGTTGAATGCACTGAAGTTCTCTGTTTTCCACTGTAAAGGTACCACTGCATCCCGCAATATCGTAAAGAAAATTCTTCAGGATCATCTTCCCATTCACTGTGAGGCTAACTTCAGGGTGGAACTGTGCTCCATAGAGTTTTTTAGATTCATTTGCTATGCCTACATTGGTGCAAAGAAATGAGCATGATTTAAAAACAAAAACCACAACTAAGTGAAATGCATACCTGAGACAGTCAAGCAGCCACTTTGAATGATTTATTCTGCCACATTTTGGCACAAATCACCAATCAAAACTAAAGATTCTGGTTAAGACCAAGAACAAGGGTACTGGTACATATCTAGAACACACAATCCCTCAGAAACCAAGGAAAACACTCAAGACATTCTAGGAAACCACCAGTGAAAATAGGAAAAATCACTTGCATTAATGTTTTCCACACCACACGATCCCTCACACAACCAAGCCCCCTTGCGACAGCTGCACCCATGTCAGAAGGGTTGTGCTGGTCAAGCTGTGAGTCCCTCCAGGGGTAGGTTTGTGAGCACCACTGCTCTTTAATCACCTCTGAGGGCTTGAGTAGATCACAACACTGCACCTTGCACCAAGTCTCAGTCAGAATCGGGTTAAAAAACCAGCAGGGAAACCGCCCAGTTCCCCAGGCGCACCATAGCACGGTGTTCTCCTTCACTGCTGGAAGCCTGGCTACCACCTTCCCAGCATTTCTTTGCTTCCTTAGGCTCAAGGAGCCACCAGCTTTGGTAAGAGCCCCTGGGCGATGGCACAGGAAGGTACAGCTCTGTTTCCAATGCCTCCATAAAGTGGGGTTAAAGGTATCGGAGCTCTGGTGGAGCTTGCACACCAGATGTGGCAAGCTTTACACAGCAAAATTTATGGAGTGATCTGAGTAGGCAGGAGTTCTAGATTCCTTCAGAGGCAGGCCAGAATACAATGAATTATAAGAAAATAAGAATATCCTGTCTAATCTTAACAGGAGTTTGTAAAGAAGCTTTCCATTAAAAAACATCTTTAAATTTTACGGAAGGTCCGTTTTTCTCAAATTAGTTACCTCTCTGACTTAAGAGCAGTATTTTTTTTTTTTAATGAAAGATTTAAAATAAACCCGGTGGACATTTTGAGGTCTTACTGAAGTGGCTCAGCAAACTTAAGACCTCTCCAGGTCTCCCACCTCCTAGGAAAGAGGCTGAGTGAGGCTGTTTGGCATTCAGTAATTTCAGTAGCTTTCAAAAACCAGATACTAAGGTCCTACATTTTTCTGTAACGATGTGTGTAATGGTGGAAACACTGCTATCAGCACGAACAGTATTTTTGCTCCATTGAATGTTCATGTGATAATACTAAATTCAGTAACAAGCTAATCAAGCTTTAATAATTAAACAGTGTTTGAATTGTGCTATTATGGTGCAAACCCCAAACACGACTCACACTGCACACTACAGCACGCATCTTCCTCTTCCCTGCCTTAAGAGCACACAGTATTTTACTTCAAAAAGAAACACATGCATACTTTGAAACAATGCAAACCATAAAAAAAAACAAACAAAACCATCAATTTTCCCTAAACCACCAATTTAAAACCAAGACCATTCATTTTCATGTTTATTATCATGACAGCACAACATGAAAGTAAACACACACAAGAAATTGTTAAAAACAATTCACTTATTTGGCAATTAAACAACAGAAATAGTCTGTTCTCATTTGGTTTTAACTACTGGCTGCCATAATTCTTTCCTCGAAGGAACATTATCAAAAGACAATTTCAGTACAAAATAAATACCTGCTATAATGTTCCCAGACTGTGCAACCACTTTGAATCCATCAGCTACTTTATCCACGCTGTCTCCATGAGTGAGGAGCACAAGCTCTTCCTTCTGAAGGCCCCTAAACAAAGATTAAAAACTAGAATCAATTAAAAAAAGAACAAAGACATAAAACTACGTGTGTTACCAAGAGAAGGCCTTAGAGAACCCACTAAAAGGTCTTAAATGGCCAGGCTCATGTGAAATATAAGCAGGATTTCCTTCCCAGAGGAGTCATCTCCAATTCGGGGATGCCCCTATTGGAACCTGCGTTAATTTCTTGTACAAAACATCCTTCATGTAAGAGGGAATTTATCCTAATGCAGTGAGTTGTTTTATAAACCTGCCAATATTGAGGTATCCCCTCTTTGACATGTAGAGGGATCTAGAGTCAGAGTCAATGAAGATCCTTGGAGTAGTGCTTTTTATTTAATGAAGTGAAGCGTTCTTGCTCAAAATAGTGTTTTCAGGTCAATTTGGGTACCTCAGAATTTAGGCAGGGTATAAAGTTCTGCAGGGGAAAGTTAAGAAAATTGGAACACCAGGTATGAGCAAACTGTTGAATTTAATACAAGGAACTTGAGAGGCATTGATAAACTACCAAGAAATGCAATTTATAAGACATCACAAAGCAATTTTAAAGGGAAGTAGAAAATGAGTGGTTTCAGATTTTCCATTACCTGTCAAAAGCTGGATGGGTGCCAAGCAGTACACGAGTAATGCACCGCACAGCAGAAGACAACAAGAGCTCAACATGAAGATTCTCATGTTGCGCTACACTTTATCGTGTCTCAGTGGAGATGTTCTACTTTGAAATAAGAGGTTTACACAATACTCTAAGCAAATATATCTGCGTTTCTACAGTCAGTTGAGAAGTTATGCCTAAGAAGGTGTTAAAATGAGCAACTTGCCTACTCATGGACACAGCTGTAAAAGTTTTATTAGAAATCATCAGATGAGCATAAGTGCAACGTCACTATTCTCTCCAAAATAAGGTTCCCCTCATCCAGACAACTTTCCAGACTGCTATTTCCAATATTGTTTTGGTAACTGAAAATGTCTATGCACCTGAATAGTGAACACGTGTTATCCAGAGTGATGCTGAACACGCCGTCTTCTCTAACGCTCTTCTTGTGCACCGTGCCTCCAAATACCTTATTCATCATCTGTCAAAACAGAAATACCACATGAAAAAGCACCACATGATCTGGTACCACTTTATACCTCAGTCTGCCCATGACTGACAACTGCTCTAGCCCTCCAATACACACCAACCTAGTTCTTCAGGATTATACTCATTTAATATCTGTTTTTGCAAAATTATAACAATTCTCTTCAAAATTTATAATTGTTCTGTACTGGGCTCATCCCTTCCTGCCAGAATAGCTGAGAACTGCTGCCGCACGCAACGGGCGGCAGAAATCCACAACAGCAATCTCTACAATAGGTAGAGATTTGCAAAATAATGCGTATCAATAGCGCACGTCCACTTGCACTTAGAAATGGCTGCTCTATGAGTCAGCCAGTATCCGAGGCCAGTTATCATAAAAACAGTTAAGCTGCTGAACAAAAATCTGATTTACCTATTCTTTAGCTCAAGACCCTCTGATAGGCTTAAACTTTTCAAAATTTGGCTTCTCAGCTCTGGAGAATCAGGCAAAGACTTGAGTCTATTCCCTTAGTGTCATTTTTGTGACTTTTAATAATTTTTGCTATATCAGAGCAGCACCATTCTCAATCAGGTTTGTTCTTTCTCAAACCTCACCTTGTCTTTTGGAGTCGGGTATCTGCATTTTAGATTTCAGACGGCTCAAAGATTTTGTTTCTTTCTTGTAAATACTACTGGCAACTTAAAAAATATTTTTGGAGTTTCACCTTCCAACCATTTTAATTGTCAGGGATTTAAGGCTTCATTTTAGACCTAGTTTGGTATTATACTTCCTGCACTTGACTGATTTCAATCCTTCGTAATGAAGTAGCAGTGTGTTAACACACACAGTCGATTCATTTCTGTCAAGTCACCCTTAAGGAACTCCCCTGCTTGAGGCTAGCTAACATGGTTTTCAATTCACTTGGTATTTTAAGGCCTATTTTAATACAAATATATTTCCTGTTAGAACAGGGAGAGCCAACATTGTTTCCATAATTACCAGCCTTTCTAAAGGATTCTTTTGCAGCCATTATTCAGTACCTCTGAAGGTCTAGTAAATCACTAACCGTGGGAAAAAACAAGATGCACAAGCAGAAATCATGCATCCAATCTACCCCTTGCCTCCTTGGAAGTTTGTTTCTTCACTCAGATTGTATCTACTAGATCACTGCAGGGTCACCACTCAGTCCTACGGTAAATAAGTGTTTGGGCCGGGGTGTCATTAACCACTCTTAATAACTACAAGCTTTCCACACTTGAAAACCAAAGGGAAAAACTGTTTCACTTGTTTAGATGAGGGGCACATTGTCCTATACCAGCTAGAGAGAATTAAGGACTGTCAGGTTACGTGACAAAAAAGGGAGGTGGAACTTACTTCACAGCACTTCCAAGACAAACCATTTGTGCTATTGATACAGCAGAGCCGAGAGAAAAATAGGCAGTATGCTCAGTTTACCAATTAGGACGTTAAAAGTATCTTTTGCACGTGTGGCATACTGCTTATATTGGAAAAGCAGGTCCTTTGGCAGTTCAGCTTCAGTTAGGACCAGAAATAAGGCCTACAAGAGGGCTGTAGAAAAGCATATCTCCCAACAGCACCTGCATGCCGTAGCAGATTCCAAGAACTGGTTTTCCTATTGTAAATATCGCTGGGTCGAACCATGGTGCGTCTTCTGCATATACAGAGTTTGGTCCTCCTGATATAATGATAGCTCTGCAGACAAAAGATAAAGAAAACATTAACTCAAATACTACAGTGTTTACTTCAAAATCTCTTTGCTTTAAACACTGTCATTGTTTCATAATACTCTCAGAACTCTATATATTCTAATATAAATTCAGCACAGATACCCTAACATATAGCTTAATTTTGCTATGCTACAGCTGTCAAAACCAGCAGCTTGGCAGAGAGGTATTTCATTAGTTTAAACAAAGTCAAATAGAAACCATCTTTAAAAGTGACTGTATTTTAAATACCTCACAGCCAAATGTTAACTACAAGAGCAGCAAGACGGCTGGGATCAAACGCAGAGTATCAGCATGAAAATGTATATACCTGGTGATGTCTGTGCCATTTGAAGGGGAGCTGCATTCAAAAAAGAGACTCCCAAATCTTTAGAGCTGCTCAGAAAAACGTCCCTTAATCCACCCTGATTACAAAGCAAGATGGCATCAGCCACAGGCTGTGAACTAAAGTCCAACACATGCAAGCATGTATGGTCTGAAGTTAATTCTTCACACTATAACAGAAAATCCTATCTTTTCAAAGGGGAAGGGAAAGCTTTTGCAAACCATGATGCTTTTGCAAGACCGTGACCTGCAGAAGCACCAACCAGTTGGGCAATTCTTTTTGGTCTCGGTCCAGGGTTGAATCCAGGCGTACCAGACCTTGGACTCACGTACTGTTTATTTCACAGAGAACATCAAATTTGTTATTCAGAGCAAGCAATGCAAAATAGGATGGGAGAGAAGTTGCACACACAAGATTATACGCATCTAATACAGCTTTCTTCTAGCACTAGAGTTTGTCATGCGAGCACCGACAAAACAGAATTTTTCTGTTTTTTCAGCAGTAGCGCACTTAAAACATCTGTACTACCAGCAGAAATAATCACAGAGTAACGAGCCCACATACTGCATGCTGCCTCGCAGAAGGAGTCTCGCAGGGTACCTGCTCCCACAGACGCAGGGCAGGATCTCCCCTGCAGCCCCTCTCCACCCGGGCTGGACGGGGACACCCCTCAGAGCCAACGCACCGCGGCTGGCGAGTTGGGAGAGGCAGCTTTTCTTTCCCCGGGTGTCGGGATTTACAGGCGAGCTCTCGAACAAGCAGACAGTTGCCACAGGTGTAGTTTTACACTGAACAATCTTGACAACTAGTATCTGCTATGCACCTACGGGCCCTTCTGTTCAAGTCAGAGACACGACGAATTTTCCTGATTTCTGCTAGAAAGAGACTGGAAACTCTTAGTGCCTGGTGGTATTGCTGCTTCTATAATCCCATGTACAGAGGCATCTGCGGAAGTGTCACATGTACAGAACACTATCTAAAGGAAATACAGCCACACCTACAAACTGAACACACTTAGAAGTCAAAACAGTTATCCACTGTCCCATTCAAAATGTAGACTCTTAAAAATCTGCTTTTTTCCATACCAATTAAAACCCCACAGAATACAAAAAGGTTATCCAATGTGCCCAAGGAGGAAAAATACATTAGGAGCTAAGAGTGAGAGAGGATCCTGCATCTTCTCAACTGTCCAGGAGAAATTAAAACTAGCATGGGATGCAGAGTTTGAAAGTTTTACTGCCACACCATGGAATTTCTCACATACCTTCTTGCATTGGTATGAATATGCCTCTTCCTGGTTTACCTTAAACCACTTCCAAAACAGCCTGACCTAGCTTTGGAAAGCCCGTCTGCAATGGATTAAAGGCACATCAGGAACCACGTCAAAACACCAAGAGTAAAATGCCTGCATTGACACCCTGACCTCAGGACCGACGCCAGAGCTCAGACAGTGCCACAATTCAGACCAACGCCAGCAGAGCCCCCAACCGTGGCACCTCCTCAGCCCCGGAGCAGGATACTGCTGAAACCATTAATGTTTATGTCATGTTTAGATTAAACTCATCACTAGAGATTGTTCTGAAACTTGGAAGTTGAGGAGCTGGCTTTTTAAAACACAACACAAATACAGTTTAGCGAAATGTTCAGTCTTGCTGCCTGGCTCACACCTTGGCGCAGACTGAAGTGCAGCTCCTTGGCCAGGTCAATGCATGAGCTGCAACATGGAAACCCAATTATTCCTGTGACGCATGAAATAGATAACAAAATCTTGCAGTAAAACCACAAATTCATTTTTGCAGCAGTCACTGAATAAAGGCACAAGATGGCTGGCATCAGTATTTGTTGAGGATCCTCTCCTGAAGGATGCAAATGCTTGACTGAGGCTGTGGTCACAAAGCTTACTGACCAGCGTGGGGAACAATCTGAAGCCACCATCTAACATTCAGAAGTGACCTTTTGAAGGAAGAGGGTTTGCCACATTTTAGAGAGCAATTATTTGGAATGACAAGTCCAACAGGTCCAATCACATGACTCTGAAGAACCTTCAGCTGTGAAAAGAAAGATGGAAAAGGTCTTCCCACTACCAACCAGCTTCACTACAGCACACCTCTGAGACAGAACATCATTAGCACTATGACCCACACCTCAAATCCAACACATAGGAGGTGCAGGAATTCTTTTAAAACCAGGAATTAGGTATGTTCATCTTTTAAAGACTTGATTCTTGGAGAATTACAAACAATACCTGACAAGAGAAGCTAAGTTGCAGAAAACTTCTGAAAGATAAATTCTTCACACAACAGCTACATGATAGATCAAGAAGCTTCTCTTCTGGGTTTTGTTCCTTGTTTTCAGAAGTGATCAATAAGTTCCTATTCAACTTACTAAAAAAAATCCTGTTTACTGGTTCACTAATTACCATTGATTAGAAAAACACAGTTCTGCACAAAGCGCTGTCTTATTTGTTGTCAGACAACTGACAAGCACACACCCCCCCCAATTCTGGATTGGTACCAAGTGAGGTCTTCAATTTGGAAACTTCAGGGTATTTATTTTCCCCATGTATAAGAGTCATACCGTGCTATGCCTAATAGGACAAAAAAAAGGAATGTACAAAGAATTAAGTAATTGCGAGACCTTTTCTTGTTGCAAACAGCGAGTGATAGTTTCAGTTAGTTTTTTCAGTTGCTTCCCAGAAACAGCTTGGTACGATTTACCACAACATCTTCAGTATCCAAGTCAGGTATTTCAATTCACTTTTTTTTTAATTTAAACTAAGAAAACCATTTTTAGAAACTCACAAGACTTGTTTCCTCGATTAATAGCTTCCTTAGTTCAACAGGTAAAACAGCCAGGTCATCTAAATTTTTGTGGATACATATATTTTAAAATGCATCCTCTTAAATTATACTTACAAATGGAAATGATTAAAATGACATTAAGAAGCCAATATACACAAGTCATACAGCTGCACAAGCACCCCCAGCAGAACTCTGGTGTTTCTGTGGACAGGCTGAAGATGCAATCATAGCATCACTGCAATGAAAGCTACTGCAGATAAACCCCAGGCAATGACTATCCCCAGATGCTGTCAGATGGAAAGCAGGGAACAAGCACACACGGCCCGAGGCGCCGCAGGAAGGGACCTACCGAAAGCCTTGTTCTCTGATGGCAAAGGCTGGCGTCTCCAAGGGGAAGATCTCGGACTGGACGAAGAGCTCGCGCACCCGACGGTCTATGACTTTCCCGTACTGCGCCCCGGCGTCCAGTATGACGACGGCTCCCTCGTAGTGGTGCTGCCCATCCTTGAGCTCTGCTCCAGCGTTCTCCGGCTGTGAACACCACTCATGTCAGTGCTTTACGGTGACACGCTGCAGACCGCAGGCTCTAAGCCAGGTCTCTTAAACTACTAACATCTGCAAAGCTTGCTAACGTTGCCTAAATGTTGATTTATGATGAAGACTAGAAGAGAAACTTCTAAATGAAACAATCCTCAAGTTTATGAGGACCAGCAGATGCACCGGCAAGATACAGGAGTTATGCATCAACACAGCGCATCCCTCCCGAGCAGCTGCACAAACATGACATCCCCAAACCCAAACATGGTACAAATTAGAGGGGGGGAAAAAAAATATGCAAATAAGCTAATGAAGGCAGAGCTTTCCATAAATGAGAAGTCCAACGCCCTGGTTCACCACTCCAGCTTTTTCTATTTTACAGCTCCACATAAAACCCAGCGCACCCTCTGATAATTAACAGCATGTGCCTTTTCTCAAGCAAAACAGGACAGTGCAAAGTCAGAAGAGAAATGGTTTTCCCCATCACACTGCCTCATACTCTGAGCTTTCACTTGACGTTACCTCCTGGAGAGGATAAAAAGGAGAAATTGAAAACAAATGTTTCTGCTACATAAATTTGTTGTTGGTTAAAGAAACAAACAACAACTTCTGAAGGCAGCTTTCAAGCAGACCACACATGGTTCTCTTTGACCCTGTCACATTGGGCTTGGTTGGCCAACTCTGGCTATATCTGAAAGAGGGGTTAAAAACACAAGGACAAGTTTCTTCTTCTAAAGGCAGAAGTTTGTGAAGAGGCACATTCCATGGAATTGTCCTTACCGTAGGATCTTCAGGGAAGAACGTGAACACAACCACACTAAGATACCAAGAAATCCGTGTAGAAAAAATCCTGCTGCTTAAAGCAATTGCTTACTTCAGGGGCTTTCTCCTTAAATTAAATCTTACACTGTTTCCTCACCAATTTAGTTCGATGAAGGGAAAAACTGGGAAGTGTTTTACTTCTGCAAATGCTGCCTCAAAGCACATCTTGAAGCTTACAGCAATTTCAGGTTTTAATTATGGCATGTTGGAGTTGTGCTGTATGGTTCTATCAGGCAATACGTCCTTCAACCCAGGGCTCGCAGGAGGTTCCCCCCGCTGCTGCTCAGGCTCTGAAGGAAGCCAGGGCAGCCTGCAGCACGCCACAGTACTTCCATGTGGGGCAGACCATCATCCCCACACCAACCACAGGTCATTCTGCAGAAGAACATCACCCTGTTGGGACACACTCTCCCCAACAAATACACAGCAAAGGCTGCCTTGGAGCTTTTGTCCTCAGCTACCAAGAGACACCTCAGATAACCATCTTCAAATTAGGCAAGAGAGCTGGAAATTTCCAGTATTTACACTAGCTGGAAAAGGTTTTCTCTAAATTAAAGGACATAAGCAGAAAAAAGTAGTGCTAAATCCCTCAGAAGCCTAAATCCAGGTTAGAGTTAGTTACTTCATGTCTTTCCTTCAGTTGGCAGCCTGATGGGGAGCTCTTAATGACTTTTTACTCTTGGGTTACACAACAGAAAGGGCACACGCTGGAGGACAGCAGACTGCAGCAGCAAACACTCCTTCAAACCCCCTGGGCAGATGGAGGGAGGTCACCAGAACTGTCTGCCCTTCCAGAGGGAGGGAGGGGATCACTCTGGGTGATGCTGGGCATTTTCACCTAGCAATTTCTAAGGCAGTAGCTCTTGCAAGAAAGACCAACATCCTTATTCTTTCCTGGTCCCATCTTGCAGCAAACACTACTCCTCACAGGGATATTTCTTATTAGAAGTCTTTAATTGTTCTGAGATTGACCACTTCCACCTGCAAGAGATCTGAGCAAGCAGCTCCCTCCAGGCCCTCAGGCAAGCCATGGGTGTGCAGCCACCCCTTGCACGGACATGTCTCACCTGCCAGCAGTGCTCCTCACACATCATACCCTGCAGATCACCCCCAAAACCCGCAGAATGAGTAAGGGGAAAGTAGCACAACTCCGTGAAGGCAGCTTTTACATTTTACAAAAAAAAAGGCTAAACTCTGGCTCAAACGGACTGATGGCTGAGCATTTACATTTGTGGCTAGGAAATAAATCTGGTTTTCAACACCCTGCCCTGGAAGGGCCAAGCTGCTCCGAGCAGTCGGGTGTAGTTGGCTGGGCCCGAGCAACAGCTCTGGGGAAGACAAGTGAGTGAAAACACAGAGCTCAAAGTTACGCTGGGCGTAGCTGGGGCAACATTGCACAGGTAGGTCTGTATCTCACATGAGCCTGCCCCTTCCTTAGCTCTCCTCAGCACAAGCAGGACAGTGACACATCCACATTTCTCACAGGAAGGAACCGGAGAAGTCTCCGTGCTGCAGTCACCCAGATGCGATCCCTCGGCTCCCAAGCTGGCAAAGTCCTTCCCTCAGCCAACTCCGCTCCTCTGCTCTTGAAGCACAGCATCGTTTTGCACACAGAGGAATGTTTTCACTTGTAACCGCATCAATGTTAGAGTTACTTCTGAATCTTTTATGTAGCCCTGAAAGATGGCTGTTAAAGGCTTCCGGCAAAAGCTCACTGCCCAAGTTTTGCTGCGAGTCCATTAATCCCCTCCCCAAAATCTCAAAAGCTAGTGTCTAATTGTATCTCAGAAGGTAATTTTCCTCAGATGATGCTAAGGGTATTTGGGCACAAGTCCAGTAAAAGCACTGTGTCCATCAAGAACACAGATCTGCTCAAATGTACAAGATGAGCAAGGCAACATGGACCTCACCAGAAAAAAAAAAAAAATTAAAACCCCATTGAACTGGTGACCTAATAACTTGCTGCTCCTTTAGATGCGGGCTTAGGGTATAGTACAGGCTGAAATAATTTTCTCTCAGTACTACCCAGCACTGGCCACTGTCCTCCCCTCCTGTGGGCAACCCTGCAGCATGTTCCCAGCAGACATCAAGCAGGCCCCATCCCGGGAGTTAATGCAGGCGACCATCACCCCACGGACTGAGTCAGAGGAGTTTCAGTACCTCAGTTCTGAGCTGAAGTACAACTGTGAGGAGGTTCAGCTCTGAAGACAGCCCAGCTGAAACATTACCATAAATCACAGGGAAAAAGAAAGGCAGTAAGTCAGTACAAGACCTGGCTTTACTTATTTAAAGGCACAGTTCCAAGGCTAGAGATTTTGAACCCAAATTTTAACACGGGAAACTTCATTTAATAAAATATAAAAGGCAACAGATGCTGCTAACATGCGACCAACATGGCAGTTTAGCTCAAGCTAAACCATCCACATACCACGAGAAAGATGAAGAGGACAGCAGACAGCCCAGCTCCTGCAGGGACAGAGTTTATTGAGCCAGCACCTCTTCCTAGTGGGGATTCTCCAGTTTCTAATAAAAGCTCTTTTTCCCCTCTGTAGGGGTGTAACCAGAGTTCCTCCTCTTCTCCTGGTCCACTTCCACAAAAATCTGGAGAACTCGCAGTTTTTCAGAACTCTGTCAAAGCTGGTTTGACAGCTGTCCAAGGCGGCTCCGAGCAGACAGAGGCATCCTTCTGACATCCCCAGAGTGGGACCAAAACCACAATGGAACTTGGGAATGCCAAGAGAAAAATGGGGGGGGAAGTCTATAATGAGCTAATTTAAACCACAAGCCTGAAAACGACGTGAAGGATTCCTACTCTTCTCTACGACAAAACAAAGCAATGACACTATCAAAACGCTGTATCTCCAGACCACTGTTTGCCCGCTGTCTCACTGACCCAAGGTCCTGATGGCCACCTGAACCGTATTGTCACTCCCAACAGTACTGCTGCAGCAAGGGTCAGCCTCGAGCCATCATTTCAGCTCTACCACTTAGTAACACTGGAATAAAACCAGCTTCCATAGCTGCTGGGGGGGCTTGTGTCCAAAAATATATAAATTATGAGTCCTCTCCTGAGCTGCGGAAGGAGACCTGCCCTCAGGCTCACATTAGCAGCTAAGGGCACTGCGTTATCTCACTCCTTGGTGTACCTACCTAGTGGTTTACACAAAGTCTGCAGGTTCCTAACTGCCCACTTCTGCAGAATCAGGGAATTTTTTCAGCATTTCACACACCCACGTGCTCGCAGGATTTTCATTAATGCAAGTTATAAAATGCACTGACATGCAGAACAGTCATATTCTGGAGCACCAAGAAGCACTCGGTAGAGTCCAGCCCACAGCAGCGGCCCCTCCGTCCGAGCTCTCTGCCCCGAGTTTTCACCCACATGAATAACTTAGGACAAGCCTAAACCAGGAGCCTTGATCTGACACTTTCAAGCCAGCACAGGTTTTACAAGCATTTAATTGTTTCCCTGCGGTCTTAAAATTAAGCAAGGTATAAGAAAACTCACTCCTGTTTTTCCACAGTGTAACAGGAAAGTAACTCCTTCAAACTCCAGCAACCTCCAAGACTGATGCGGGAGCCCCCAGCCCATTACTTGAGGCCAGCTTTAATTTCCACGAGTCGCATGTGGATTTCCAGTGGCTGCTGGGACCCGGCCCCAGTGGAAACCGCTCTCGTTTCCCGCTTCCTGCGAGAGCGCGGTCCGTGGGAGATGAGCTTCGTGTGGCAAAGCGGGCTCGGGGTGCGACCACCCCAGAGGAGAGCAGCCCCGGCCAGGAAAGGAGATTGTGGCCACAGCTGGGTAAAAACCTGTCAGAAAACTTAACAGCAGGGACCAAATGAGCACTTAAAAAACTCCTAAACCCTCAGAGTCACGTTTTCTTGCAAAGCAGATTAAAAGTCTAGAACGAGGCTTTTATCCTACTACAGAATCAGCCTCAGACAACGTGCTGGGTTTTGGTTCAGCAGCTGCATTGCCAAGAAAAAAAACTTCACCCTCCTCAGGGCGCGGGAGTCGTCCTGCCACCCCCGCCACGACAACACGCATCTTTTTTTTGCCGTGGCCGCTGGAAACGGGACACGAGGCGATGCCGAGAGAGCGGCGTCAGCCCGGGGGTCACCGGGACGGCCTGGAGCTGAACAAACCAACTTTCTGACGGCTGGGGAGGGCTGTCGTGGGGCCGCGCCGGCCGAGCAGCGCGCCCCGCGGCCAGGCAGGGTGCCGGCCGTGCCCCCGGGGGAGCACAGGCCCTGTAACCCCCTCAACAGACCCAGGCGGGCTCGGCCACACCGTGAGCCAACGTTTTCATAAACCCCATTAAAGCCCGGGCTGTGAAATTAACGAATTAAATTTCCCAGCGCAACCGCTGCGGTGCCCGGGGGGCCGGGGAGGCGGGTAGCGGCCCAGGCAGGGGCCAGGCGGCCCCGGCCCCGCCGCGCTGCTGCCGCCGGCGGCCGGCTCCGCGCCGCAGGGCCGCCC
>JAVSBS010004603.1:8778-18778 GCA_033124195.1 Coracias cyanogaster
AGTCCCCATCCCTGGAGGGGTTTCCAAGCCGTGGAGATGTGGTGCTGAGGGACATGGGTTAGTGGTGCCCTGGCAGTCCTGAGCTAATGGTTGGACTCGACGATCTTAAAGTTCTCTTCCAACTAAAGCAATTCTATGGTTACACAAGAAAAATGGGAAAAACGTATGAGAGGATGAAAGTAGCTTGTTCCTTCAAAAAAAGGAGAGGAAATCATTTTCTCAAAGAGTTGCGGCATATTTTTTAGAAACATTTGAGCGCTCCTTACATCAAAATATCCTGGTGTTCAGAACAGGTGGCTTACCAACCCTTTTTTCTCTCTAATTTCCTTACAAAAGCTGCCTTATTTATCTTCCAAACTCCTGTGAAAATCACAAAAAGAAAACAAAACATGCAGGAAAAGTGTTTATTGGAAGAGTTACAGTCTTGAGGAATACTCTCCAAGGGAAATGGATGTTTAATTAAACACACAAGGCAGCGCTCACCCAATGGAGAGCCGTCGCTGAAGCCCTAACGGCTGTTTCCTGGCATACATTACTCCCGAATATTCCTAAGTGGTTGTTTATTTTGGATAACGCACGCTTCCACGGGCACGCTGGCAAGCTGACGGCACACGGAGAGGTGAGGTAATGGTTAAAGTCATGCAATAAGTGCTACCATAATAGAACTTCCATTTGGGTAATATCTTCCAGTTTCTCATCGAAGACAGGAATAAATTAAATTAAAATTGCACAGGGATGCTTCATCTGCATTCACCAATACCACTGTTGATGCTGATTGTGTGGAGAATTTAGGGGCTGGTGGTTTTTTTCCAGGGTTGTCTGTGCGTACCAGAAACAATGAGGTAAACGCCGAATCCATTTGGAAACTGAAGAATGGAATTAGCAAAATTGCTAATGAAAACTTATTTGGATAAAGAATCGTTGCCTTTGGAACAGGTGCTCTTTATTCAACCTTTCAATGTCAGTTATCATTTTTAAAGCAGCTTGACCTGGAAGCATACAGTTAAAATTGTGGTGACTGTTAATGACAGTTTTATTGGACACTATGCTTATAGTTCACATTTTGAGGTCTGTATGTAATTGATCTTTCTCCCCTACATGAGAAACACTGCAATAAGTTGGTTGCAGCACCACATTATAGATATAGAGAAATAATAATGATGTCACCTTGAGATTCAAAGATCGTGGAATAGTAATAGTCTCCTAGCTCATTCTCCCAACTGTGATGACCTCTCCAGTACTAAATCTTAACAGTCTCAGCATTATTTTTGAATTATTCATGCTAGCCTTTTCCCTCACTACAAAATCAAGGAAAATGAATGCATCATGCTCTGTCAGCTCCACAGGTATTTTGGTAAAAATATAAAATGTTATTTGGCTTCGCAAAATCTGTGCAGCACTACAGGTCACTTGCCAGTCTGAACAAAACCAAAAATCCATATGCAGAAGACACGGGACACGCTCATTGTAAGTCTGAAAGAGGCATTTTGAATGCCCGGAAGTTCCGAAACCTGCGTTTTGATTAATTGCATCCGTGGAAATAAAATGAGAATTAAACAAGCGTCAATACACACAAACCATTTTTCAGTAACTTTGGCAACGCTGCCATCCTTTCGGGGACTGAGGAGGACGACGTAACGTGGAGAAGGACAGATCAGGAGCAGAGAGGCACTATTTAAGGTCGTATTTACAGCTGAAATCAGCGGTGATGCTCGGGTCAAGCAGCCAAGAACAGAGACATTTCTGGAAGCACCCCACGCTGAACGGCAGCGGCACGGCCACGCGCTGAAGACAACTCCTCTCCTCTTCGAGGCAGCAGGTTGATAACTCTTCTAGACTATCAAACCGGGATAATAAGAGAGAGCTACAGTTTTATTCCGGTGATGGATCTCATAAAAAGTGCACATGGGAATAAAATAAAATGCATGTAAATGTAAACTCAAGCAGGTATCCTGATTCATCTGTAGCTGGTGACCTTTAAGTTCATTATGAAAAACAAATGTCAAGCTTTCAAAAGACAGGAGTATCCCTGGCTTTGCTGGGGATTTTGTATGCTATCGCACAGACTGTATTAATCTAGTCTGGCATCAATAACCTTGAAATCAGGATTTTGCACTAAAAATCTAGTTTTATGTTTATTCAGAAAGCAAAGATAAAAGGCGACTTTATTTTAAGGGACCCTCCAGCGGCTACAGGGCAAACGTAATGTAGCGTTACTGCTTTTGCCTACCTTGTTATTCAATGCCAGCTCCCATGGCAACAGATTTTATATGAATACAAAGAGTGTGATGAAGATCTCCCTCTACTTTGCACCGAGTTTAATTATGGAAAAGTCTTCCGTCTGCAGAGTTATTCGGCATCCCTGCAACAGCAAACGCTCCTGGAAAGTCTTGGTCAAACCGAGCCACAGGTCCCCAAGGTTGGCCGGAGAAGAAGGACCTCGTTTGTTGACCTCTGAAAACAGCAGAGATGTTGCATGTTTGTACCCACACAAAAATTTGGAGCAGATTAACAGGGGAATATCACGTAATTGCTAAAGAAACAACGTATGATCAATTAATTACTTCTCTAACTCTAACAAAAAAATGCTTTCATGCTACGATCCTCTCCTCAAGTAGCTGGCAAGCTGAAAGACAGTCTGAAGGTTCTGCCTAAACACAGAAACCAGACTAAAGCGTTTCAATTGTTTTTTCCCCTTTTTTTGCCTTTTTGTTGTTGTTGTTGTTGTACTTACGCTAAAAGACTTAACTGCTTTCTCTATATCCTCTTTGTTCCAGCTCATAAAGGGACACTCTTACAGTGATGAATCTCATGCCATATTTTTTAAGAAACAAAAACCCACCCACGTATCAAAAGGAACAAGAGAAGCATTTTTTTTAAATCCCTGGTTTTAATCTAATTGCACATCAGCCAGGACTGGCCCTCCTGCAGCCGCGGTGCTGTTAACATGCCCAGCAAAGTGTCCCAGCAGGAGAAAAAAAAAAATATTACAGACCACCAGGTAGTCACGGTTAAATCCAGTGATGGCAAGAAATTGAAGACGATTCAGGATGCACACCCTCCATCCAAGCAGCAACTTTGTCACTGCAAAGTAAGTCAATTACAATTACAAATAACCCAGTTTTACTCTTCGCCTGTAATTCGTGCCTCCTTAAATCAAAGGGAGCCTTGCTGCTGGTTTCGGGGAGAAAAGGATGATGCCTGTAGTTTGAATGTTTGTGTTAATTTTCTACCAAAAGCCTGGATTTTTTGATCACTTCATAACTTTATTTCTGCCTTTCATTCTGCACAAAACGGTTCCATATTTAAGTGTTACGCCAGAAATATATTCTGTATTCCAAACGGCTCCATATTCACGTGGTGCTTGGCTGAAGACGGACAGACTAAGGACTCTCCAGCGAGGGCATGAGCCACGACTCTTTCTTGTCGCCGTCGCAGTTCTTTGATGCACAGACAGGCAGTATCTTTTGAAACTGTGCAGGGTCGTCCAGTAACAATGGTGGAGTCACTTCACCAGCGCGTTGGGTTTTCCTTTCCTGATGGCTCGTGGACATGAAAGAGAACCTTATCTGCCTCTGAGAGCAAACACGGAGCTGGGATCCAAAGAGAGCTGCCCCAAGATACCACCACGGCTCCCTTTGGACCAGGGCTGTCACCATGGCGAGAGCCAGCTCCATCCATGGAGCACTGGCAGGGCGAGGGGCTGGATGACCTAATAGCACTTTTCATCTCTGACTTCTGTTTCTACAATAGCCAGGGTTGGCGGCCGCGGCGATCAGAGGCTATTTCAAAGCAGAATGTGCAGTCTTTTAGTGAATGGTGACAAATGACATTTGACTTGGAAAAATGCAACCTAATATATCTAGGGAAAAATAATCTTAAACAAAGGTACTCGATGGTGAAAGGAAATCTGGCCAGAAGGAAAAGCAAAAGGAACGTACGAGTGATAACAGCAGATTCCCTACAAGTAACCACAAGTTTTCAGACTAGTTTGAGGACTTCTAATGATGCACATCCCAACAGGCCACCTCAGAGGAGAAGACAGGGCAGGAGGATTCACCCACCGCTGGCCAGAGCATATCTTAGCACGCTGCACACAAACCTCAGCGCCTTTGCCTGCACTCATTGCTATGCAGCTAATTCCTAGCACCTAATTCTCATTACCAGGAGGAACACGTGTATCCAAAGTCAGAAAAATTCAGCTCCTCGTTCTTGGCCACTAATCTAAAAAGCAGCATTGTAGCAAGTTTAATCAGCTTTTTAAAAATTCCTTTCCCCTTAATTCCGTAAGTACGTGGCTATTTTAGGCTCTTGATAGAAAACTCACCAAATATTTCTGGGTAATTCCTGTACCTCTGCTTAGTTTTGCAAGCCCAGAGGAATATACAGCAGTAGACCTAGATCCCATTTTTAGCCTCCAGTTTCTATTTTGACACTGAGCTTCCACTGAGTTGTTAAAAAAAAAGGCATATAAGCATCTTTGTGGATAGTAATTCTGTTGGTTAAACCTCCCTTTAATCTTTCTTAACAAGTTTATCTCTCCCAAGATGTGATTGTTTTTATTGTTCTTTTTTTCAAGGGTGCACATATATCTTCGCGCACATGGGATGCCTAAAAAATTTTAAATTCACTTCATTCAGATTAAAAAGGATCACAGGAAATTGCATTTAGACCTATCAAGCCCTCTTCCTTGAAAAAAAAAAATTAAAAGGTAAAAAAAAAAAAGGGTGAATTCTTGGTCCCAGCAAAGTCAGTGTTAAGCCATCCCATTGCACAGCACCCAACCTTTCCCAAGAGCGCAGTATTGTGTGTCATTCTGCAAATTTTGACTGCATTTCACTTCTACGCTGTATTTGTCCTCGCTGCTTTTCAGATTTCCATGGCATTTAGGTCTTCTAAATGAAACATATGCTTTCAGAATATTCCGTTCAGAAAATGCAATATTTCCAAGTGGAATTTCATTTTGTTTTTCCCTGCCTGCACTTTTAAAGTGAGCAGAGCCTGGGATTTTTCTTAATGCAAAATATATATATATTACATTATATGAGGCCCAGTGATGATTTTATTCCAGCATAAATGTCATTCCCACATAGTAATTTCATTTGGACTAGCAGAAGTGACTTTTTTTTTTTGGTGTTCACACCTAATACTAACATTACAATTTCGTGGTACGATAATGATGGAGCCAATTAACTGGCAGAGCAGGATTTACTGGTTTCCACTGGAAACACTGGGTCCCTCCTGCTCTTGCCATACAGCTAGCTAAGATCAAACAAAATGAAAATTTTTATTTAATTTGAAAACATCTAGAAACATGCATGCACCAGTGAAGAAACAAGCCCATTTCCCCGTAACTATTTACCTACGAGCGCTGCCAGATAAATGCCACTCAGCATCTCAGCCCAGCTCGGGTCTGAACTGTGCTCCGCATTCCTGAACTCCTTCCCAAATCTCGGCAAGGCAAAGAGAGGAAAACAAATAGCAGATGTGGGAATTGGGAAAAGGAAACGGTCGTTTTTCCAGCGCGGGTCATGGAGAATAGATTAGCAAATCCAGGAGAGTGTAAACACGCTGGCACAAGGAAGAGGAGCTGGCCTTTGCCCAGGACAAGCAGTGCCAAAGCCGGGAGAGTCGGGAGCTCGGTGCACGTGGCCAGGTGCCTGCTGCCAGTTCCACACGGGTGTCCACATGCCGTGGAAATGCACTTGGCTCGCCTCGGCGTGACTTCAACCGCTCCCGATGGCACCTCGCGGCTGCTGCTCCCACTGAGGCCTGGAGGACGGGGACAAAGCCAACCCCATGCTCCCAGCTGCAGGGACACCTCTTGCACCCTGTGGAGCAAACTGGTCCTGCTTTGAGCATACGCCTACGTCTCGATGTCAGGATTGCTGCCTGACTCTTCACCTTGGTGATTACAGACACTGGTGGTTACAGACTCATGGCATGAAACCTGGCCTGGGAGAGCAAGGGCATGCTGGAAAGCATTGGGTGAACTCTGGGTAGAGATCTGATTTCATTTTTCTGTTTTATTGATACTTTAGCATGTGATGCCACTTTAGGACATACAATCATAGAATCATTTTGATTGGAAGAGAACTTTAAGATCATCTAGTGCAACTGTTAACCCAACACTGCCAGGTCACCACTAAACCATGTTCCTCAGCACCACAGCTACATGATATTTAAACCCCTTTTCCTCTTGTCCTATCACTTACTCCTTGGGAGAAGATACTAACCCCCACCTGGCTCCAACCTCCTTTCAGGGAGCTGTTGAGAGTGAGAAGGTCTCCCCTGAAGCCTCCTTTTCTCCAGGCTCAACACCCCCAGGTCCCTCAGCTGCTCCTCACCACACTCCTGCTCTAGACCCTTCCTCAGCTTCATTGCCCTTCTCTGGCCACACTCCAGCCCCTCAATGTCCTTCTTGGAGTGAGGGACCCAAAAACTGACCCCAGGATTTGAGGTGTGGCCTCTCCAGTGCCAAATCCAGGGGGACGACCCTCGCCCTTGTCCTGCTGGCCACACTATTTCTAATACAGGTCATGATAAATTCATGGATAATAATTTAGCTCAGTAACTCTGAACCAAACAGGAATAGTAATTACTCCCCAGCACCTTCTTAGACTCATGCAATGTTCCTACCAAGGACAGACACAGCCAGACTAAAGCTGTGAAAGTGAAAATACAGCCCTGGATACATGAAAAGTGGCCAAGCTCCGGTGGACGCAGAGACCACCCAGCCACGGCACGACGAATGAGATGTCATCCATGGTATCCCACAGCTCAGGATGTTATTCTTGTGCAGTCCGCAATCAATTACGTCTGTACAAAATGACTACACTCACTTTTTTGGGGTCTCCGGGAAATCTTTGTTCAAATTGAAGATGGTTTTCTAACAGGCTCTGCTCTTTACCCAATTTTCCAGCTGAGTTGACTGAGGCACAGGCAGGTCAAAAGGCTTACCCAAGGTCACGGAGTGAATCAATGAGTTGGGTCAGATTAGATCTCAGCCTGTTCTTTGCTTTTCATCCTTTACTGTTACAGCTAGATCACCGTTAGACCAGGTTAACAAAAAATGTCATGGATGTGCTTTAAAAATATATATTTTTAAACTTGTTATCCCAATAAGAATTAAGTTCTTTAGATAGCACGCTATATAAGATTAAGTTTCAAGAGGTTAGGCCTTTACTGCAAGGAATTCAATCTCCAGCACAATGTAAAATCACCAGCAGGAGAACTATTTTTACTACTGTATAAAAATAATAAAAATGCAGAAAAGTAAAATTCACAGATCAAATGCTGATGTGCTCACTCAGGTCAAGTTCTCCCTGGCTTTAATTGTATTTTGCCTTGGGAAAAGGCTTCAGATCTGGCCATAAATTAGTATGCTGATCCCATGGCAGGAATGGTGTTTTATTTACTTAGTCCCTGAAATGTGCTGTAGAATTCAAGCAGCAGTTCAACTAAAAAGGATCGTTCATCTGAATGTGAAGGAACGATGGTATTTTGGAGAATAACGTTGGGCTACTTCTTCCAGCCAACCACTGTGCAATTTGATATGAATTGAGCAAAAAAGCCCATTTCCCCTCAAGGGACGGGTATGTGTGTTTCCTGAGCTGAGGCACTGATGCACCCAAAACACTGGATTTTCAGAAAAAAATAGGCTCCCCAGGGAGGCTGTGCCATCCCCATCCTCAGAGGTTTCAAGACCTGCTGGGGAAAGGCCCTGAGCAGCCAGGTCTGACCCTGGAGCTGGCCCTGCCTGGAGCACAGGGGTGGTCTGGAGACCTCCTCCCATCCAGCCTGGACCATTTGATAGTCCTACAGCATCACTGGATATTGTCCTTTTCAGCACAAATTTTTTAAGACCACTTGAGGGGAAATTTGTGTAGCCCCCAGCTACTCCCCTGTGTCCTGCCAGCTCCTCCCTTGCCAGCTCCCTTCATGCATGAGGGAGAACAGGACTTTTTTCACAGCTATTACCACATAAATAAAACAAAGAACATGTTAATCAAACTGTGTCCCTTTTTTCTTCATTCACTTTTATGCTACTAAAACAAAGGTGTCTTGTTCTGGGCTTTTTTGCCTTACAGACGATGGGAAAAGGTTGCTTTGGAAAGTCTTGTTGGGGATATTATTGTCCCGATTTTCGGAGGGCCACAGGCTCGATCGCGGATGCGCTCGGAACTCTTGGCAAAGTTCAGCAATGAGGAAGCTGCATCTCATCGGTTCTCATCTGCAGATCAAAGCCATTCATTGGCAACATGAAAAGAGTGTATTTAAAAACTGACAGGATACCCTTGAAAAAATTACAGAGCAAGCCGAAAAACTCTGGGAAGAACGCATTTTGGGTTTCAAGCAAACTAAAACATCATCTAAAAAGCCGTATTAAAAATATCCTCAGACTCAAGAGAAACATTTGTGTTTGTCCAGTGTTGAAACAATATACTTGTCAAAACGATCTCTACGCCATTGTTGCAGGTCCGTACAAAACTATTTAACCACCGCATTGGGTTCAACTACCCTGATTTTCCTCTCGTACTTCTACAAAGGGCAGTTAAAGCTGAACGGGGAGGACGTGATCCTGAAAGCACGGCAGAAGTTAGGGACTTTCCAAAGAAGACTGGCAGGTGCAGGAGCCAGAGCAGCGGGTCATTGGCTGCCTCTGATTCCTGGCACCTCACAGAGTTGGTTAGGAATAGAAATGTTCATAGCATCACAGAAGGGGTTGGGTTGGAAGGGATCTCAAAGATCATCTAGTTCCACCCCCCTGCCATGGCATGGACACCTCTCGCTAGACCAGGTTGCTCCAAGCCCCATCCAACCTGGCCTTGGACACCTCCAGGGACCTGCTTATGCTCAAAATCTGCTGCAGGTTAACTTGAATTATTTCATGTTAAGGTGCTTAATGTCACAAACCATTTAATTTTTTTTTTCTCCTGTTGCAGGTCAGCTGGCATTTTAATGCATATTATTCAAGCAACTTAGAAAGCTGAACAAGGAATAGATTCTCCTACATTGATGTACACATGGGAGCAGCCCCACCCCAGCTGCGCATCTGTCACCTGGATTTGCTGGACTCCTGCCTCAGGACCGTTTTGGAGGGATGTCATCTCCCAGGAGGTGCGGGAACACAGCCAGGTCCAGCGCAGCCTGGCCGGGGGACTTCCCAGCCCTGCTCCACCACAGCCCCAGTTATCCAGAATGTTCCTCTGCTCTAATCCCCGGTATCAGCACCTTCTGAGAACAGGCACAAATACAGGCCAAAGTGAATTTTACCCATTTTTATATTTATAAAATACTTCTACATATTTACATTATTTATCTATTATATGCTTCAACCCAGGAGAGACATGGACATGTTGGAGTGGGGCCAGAGGAGGCCCCAGCAATGATGGGAGGGCTGGAACCTCTGCTGGGAGGCCAGGCTGGGAGAGTTGGGCTTGTTCAGCCTGGAGAGGAGAAGGCTCTGGAGACACCTCCTTGTGGCCTTTCAGTACTTAAAGAGGGCTTATAAGAAAGACGGGGAGGGACGTTTTAGGAGGTCCTGTAGTGATAGGACAAGGGCTGATGGTTTGAAACTAGAAGAGGAGGGATTTAGATTGGGTAGAAGGAAGAAATTTTTGACACTGAGGGTGGTGGGACCCTGACGCAGGTTGCCCACAGAGGTGGCCGATGCCCCATCCCTGGAACCATTGCAGGTGAGTTTGGACAGGGCTCTGAGCAATAGTTGCAGATGTCCCTGCTCACTGCACAGGGGCTGGACTAGACAGCCTTTAAAGGTCCCTTCTCACCTCAAACCATTCTATGACTCCATGGTCACGATGCTGTCCACACTCACTCAAGAAAAGTCAGGTTAATTCCCCACAAACACCATGAAAGAGTCACCACTTCCCAGGAGACAGCTTTGATGGAGGCAACGATGAGCAGAGAGAGTTTCCCAGGCATACCGAGGGTGGGCTTGTGCAAGGTGGAGGATGCACACCCACCAAGAAGGACCTCC
>JAVSBS010004603.1:21278-24259 GCA_033124195.1 Coracias cyanogaster
GTGGTGATGCATGCCCACCCCGACCCCCCTCCATCCCATGGACATCCCATCCCTTTACTGCCTGGTGTCATGCCCATCCCACACCCTGCCCTGATGCCTTTTGCTGCTCACTTTGTGTTTCTCTCCCACCCTGAGCTGCCCCAGTGGTCACAGGTGATAGGATCACTGGAGGTCTCCTCCTCTCTCCAAGGGTGGGCATGGGTGCCAGGTGCTGGGGTTTGCAGTTTGTGCTTGGTAGGGCCAGGGCTGGGGAAGCACAGGGCGCTGGCACTGAGAGGAGCCACTGTACTGGCCCCCAGGCTGGGCACTGCCCACTGGCTGCAGGCACGGCGTGGCCGTCACCCAGCTGTAGCTGCTGCCAGGAACAGCCCGGCCAGCTCTGGCACTCCCTAGGAAGGTTTCCCCACTGACCTTGCTCTGTGGCAGCTGAGCATCCGTCAGGGGTTTAAGGGCAGTCCATGACTCTGACCATGCACACCTTTACCTGGGAGAGCTGAGCTGAACCATGCCTCAAATTTGGCTTCTGTGGCCCTTGAAATGCTGGCACCTTGGTTCACCTTGAGAGAGCAGCATGTCTCATGGCTGCACGCAGACCATAAAAAGGACTAGAGAAAACTGTTGAGTGCAAGGTCCTTCGGGCAAGGGCTCTCCTTGGGGTCTGCAGTGTCCCTCGCTCCAGGTGCGCACCCTTAAAGGATGGACCCAAATCCTGCACTTCCCTCAGATGTCTCTGGCACTCAAGGAGGGAGCAGCTGGTTCTTTCTGCTTCTTGATGGACTACGGCCACCAAGGGGAAGCAAGCTCATCTCTGGGCTGCTGCACTGAGCAGACAATGCCCCCAGCTCCAGGTGCCCAGCACCGTGGCACTCAGAGCAGCCTGTGCCGCTGGAGTGCCACAGCCGCGCGCCCGTGCCCTCGCGCCAGCCCACGAGCAGCCGTCCAGAGCGGAAGCGCTAACGAGCTAACAAATGTCTCGCAGGTTTTGCTAATGAGCAGCAGACCTGAGCCAAAGCCCCGCTCCCGCTGCCCACACCTCTCTCTGACTCCAGCCTGTGCCGGCACCATGGCATGGCCCCTGCCCGTGCGCCAGGACAGGGCACGGCCAGGCACAGCGTGCTCTGAAAGCTCTCCCATCCTCTTGGGCCAGGAAAAGCTCTTGGCCTCAGCTGCTAAGCAGTGTGTTGCACGCAGCAGAAGCCTGGGAGGACAGCAGCTGCGGATGTTGCTCGATGGCAGGGCTGGCTCTCCCCCCGGCTGGCACGCAGTGCTGGTGGCGGCACAGATGTGCAAGCGCAGATAAAGCCAGTGAGCAGAGGTGCCAGGAGCCTGGCAGCCGTGCCAGGGCTCATTGTGCTGCTGCGGAGCTGGCCCGGGCTGCGTGGCTGGCAATCAGCTGCAGCGGGCTCTGGGCAGCGGTGCTGGCTCTTCCCAGCACGGTCCCAGCGGCCGCACACGGCTCTGGCGCCTTTGTATTTTTATCTGCTCCTCGCCACATTCCTCTCCTTGGCCCTTCCCAGCTCCTGCTTCCCTGGCACGTGTACACAGGCTCGTCAGGGCTCATGATGTAGCACCAGGTACTTTCATCCATTCCTGCTGTTGCCAGAACCTTTCTGTTCCAGACACCCTGACTTCACACGTATAGTGGCTCTCCCCAGATACCAGAAGCAGAAGGGGACAGAGCTGGGGCTTCCCAAAGGATTCTTCGCATGTCTGGAGCTCTCCTTGATATTTAGAAACTCACCGGGAGATGCACAGGCAGTGCCCCAGAAGTCCTGGACAGGGAACAGCGTTTGCTGCACAGCAAAGAGGAGGTTGAAAACGTTTTGCCATTGCCCACGCTCACTTGTCTGCAAACAGGAAGAGATTCATATTTAGACCTGGCAAGAATGAACAAGCAGAGCCCCACCAGCCTGGGGAGGTCCCCAAGCCAAGAGGTGCTGCAGGATCGCGGGCTGGAAGTTTCCTGAGGTACCTATTGGGGTTCCCTGGAATTCCGCCCAAGCTGGCAGGACGGGTGTGGTGCAGGGGCAGCCCAGCGGGGGAAGATCTGTCCCCGCTGCAAGGGCCACGACTACGGATCGCCCAGCCTGCGCTGGCCAGCAGGAATGTGTCCTTTTTTAAGGTGATGTTTTGAGGTAGGACACGTGTGACTAGGAGCAGGGCTGGTACCGACCTCCAGGACAGGCTGGCTCCTGCAGCTCCCCATGAGCAGGGCACAGACTGTATGAACACATTAATTCCACTTCTAAAACTGTAAGAAATAAAAAAACCATCGGTACAGCTCCCAGTTCTGCTCTTTAAGTATCATATAATTTAGATTAACAGATATTTTGCAGATGCCACTGAACTTGACAAGATATAATTATTCTTAACAATAAAAAAGTTGTTTTTTTGACTGCTCTCTGAATGCAGGGCTGTTCCCGAGCACCGATCGTGCCGCGCGTCGTGCCAGGGAGAACAGCGCTGGCGGCAGAGCTGTAGAGGCTCCTTTTCTGTTTGCACGGAGCATCCACGCTGACCGCTGTGAGTGCGGAGATGCCCTTGGACAGGCGCATCCCGCACCCGCGCCAGGTTTGCGGAATGGGCACCGCGAGGCCCGGGCAGAGCCCGCGGCTCCCGCCAGGGAAGGACCCGCTGATTAATCCCGGACCACCGGGAGGAGAACCGGGAACTGCCGCCGTGCGCGGCCGAGGGGCTGCGGTGCCCGCCACCGGGGAGCTGCACGACTGGCCGGGCGCGCCCGGGAGCCCCCGGGTCTACCGGTGTCCTCCCGAGTCCCCCCGGGTCTGTCGGTGTCCCCGGGGCCGCGCGTGGCCGGCTGCGCCCACCAGGTGGCGCTGTCGGAGGCCGCCACGTGTCCGGGATGCGGGACCGCCGGGATGCGGGACGCCCCCGCAGACCTTCCTAGACCGGGGGGGGGGGGGGGGGGGGGGGGGGGGGGGGGGGGGGGGGGGGGGGGGGGGGGGGGGGGGGGGGGGGGG
>JAVSBS010004604.1:5965-33226 GCA_033124195.1 Coracias cyanogaster
AATGGCTGAAGAAGGGAGTCTTGTGAAAAGAAGATAGTCTTGTTTGGGCTAAAACAACAAAAGCAAGCAGCTTTGACACAGACCTTAAAGGTTACAGTGTCTGAGTGAAGACCTTTTCCTAATTAATGGCAAAATTAATATTAAGGTGTACACCCATAAATAAGGTACTGAGTCTAATGGAGTACATGTTAAACATATATGACTATGTTACTCAACTCTCCTTCCAAATCATACTGAACATCACATAGAAGGGAGGGAGAGATGGGATTAGGATATAAAAAAAAAAACACAAGGAAAATACTTACCTGGGAGGGAGAAGACTGAAAGTCTAGCAGAGATGGTTGATGGGCTGTATTCTTCCTTCACCCAAGACAGGGACGACTTCTTGGTAAGAATAGTGTCTTTAATACATGGTATACCTTTTTCCTAACATTACTACTATCAATTAGTGCTATTACAAAGGCTTGTACCTCTGGCTTTGTCAGATGTTACCCAGGATTTACTAAGTCAAGTTCAATTTTCCTTTTGCAGTTAGTGTGTTTATCAGTGGCAATTCCACATCTATTGTATCTGTTGCTTTAATAAATCAAACCTATCTATTTTTTAAGTCTTAAACCATCTCAGTACAAGGCCTTAGCAGGGGCCTGAAACAGGTAAATGTTGACTTCACAAAACTGCTTCAGTGCAAGTCCTTATGCCTCTGACAGGCAAATGGCAAACTCTTACCCTTAATGCAACAACTACCATCAGCGTGGAGTGGAGTTATGTTCCCATCTCTGCTGTTTTATGTTTGTTAGAACCATAGCTCAGATTTTTAGATTAATTCAATCCTCATTTACATGTTATTGGAAAATCTGCAGGTATGAGTCTTGTGCTATTGCTGACCTATATTAGCTTTCTGCATCCTAATTTTCCCTTGCTATTTTTATTTTTTATATAAATATAATATATATAATAATGTTATATATATATATATATAAGGAAGTACAGTCCTGAAAGTTAATAAGAACCTTTTAAACAAAGTTTTGATAACCTGTATATGCAATAACTTCTGCTACTCTTTTTTGCAGTTTGCCTTCAAATCAGAAAATCACTATGTATTTTGTCATACAGACTAATAAAGCTAATACAACAACCTAATTTAAAAATATAACCATATTGATTTAAGACACATGATTAGAAGTTTAATGTCACAAACTTTAGTCATCAGTGTAACATTTATGTGTCAATAGCCCTATTGTGTTTGAGGATTAGCTTCTTGTTCTGTGTTAGAATCTAAGATAAATGTGTATATTAAAAACTCCTGTATTCACATTGCATAAATATGCAAGAGCATTTTTAATAAAATTCTTTATGTCATCTTCCATTCCATTCTATTACTCTCACATGTAATATACCTAAACAGAGATCACCTGTAGAGATTGAACCTGAAACCTTTAATATGAAGTTTCTTCAATTTGAAATAAAGGAACTTAATCTGCTAATAACACTTGCAGATCATATTCTTGTGGTCTAGTCATTCAATACAATGAATACAATATAGATATCCAGTGTAAAAGCAAGATCATGCAGCTATCTGGATCATTAGGTTTTAATTAATTTGGATATCGGTCTTTCAGCACTGACTGAACAAATGAGTTAAAGGCAGGACCAAAGGAATTTAGTCTGATGGGTCATAAATTTAATTCCTCCTGATGCCCTGTTGTGAAGCCTGTTATTGGTTTACAAATTGAAAAATCAGAAAAATTCTATGTATATTGCAGTATATTTATGTACTGTATTTAGTGTGGATATCCAGGTACTGGCAGTAGGGGGCTGCAATGGCCTCAATGAGCTGGTTCCAGCTGGTTCCAGACAGCTCCAATGGACCCACTGCAGGGTATGGTTGAGCCCCCCAGCCAAGATGGTGGGATGTTGTGGAAAATGTAATGGGCAAAATGCTGCACAGCAGAGAAAAAAATGTGTGAGAAACAGCCCAGAAAACACCATGGTCGAAGAAGCAGAAGGAGAGGAGGTGTTCCGCAAGCTGGAGCAGAAATTCCCCTGCAGCCCAATTGGAGAGATTGCAGTGGAGCCGGGTCATCCTGAAACACTGCATCCCATGGAAGGGCCCAAGCTGGAGCAGGGGAAAAACATGAGGGGGAAGGAGCAGCAGAGAGGAACAGTTATGGAATGACCACAGGCCCCATTCCCCATCACCCTGTGTAATTCCAGAGGATGACGATGTCAAGGGCTTGAGAATGAAGGACTGAAGATAAGCCTGGGAAAAGGGCAGAGTCAAAAGTATTTTGTCTTTGTTTTTCACCATCCATCTCTAATTTTAATACACTTAATAAATTTAAATTCATTTTCCTTGAGTTGAGTCTGTTTTGCCTGTGACAGTTATTGGTAAGCAATCATCAGTCTTTATCATGACCCATGAGGTTTTCCACCTTATTTTCACCCCCTGTACTTTGAGGAAAGTAAGAGAGGAGCTGGCCAAGGTCAGTCTACCACAATGTATGTGTGTATATACACACACCATTTTAGGTATATTACTAATAATCTGTATTTAAAACTAACAAATTGCTTTTTGCAATGCAGTTACCAAGATATAGTTTTAGTTCAAGTTTATAAACTGCACTTTTTTATAAATTAAAGCACAGAAAGGATAAACCTTTCAAAAGTAACTATTACCCTACTAACAGAACAACAAAAAAATCTTCATTAAGTCATTTCAGATATGATGAAATAATATGATTTGAGTCAAAGATGCGTTATAAATTGAAATACAATACAATACAAACCATAGCTCAGTTAGTAATTAAACTAGAATATTGTGAAGTAAAGAATGACTTAGTTATTTAAAAAGTATTCACCCCACAGGTGTTCATATAAAAATGAATGCCGAATACTGACTATGAAATAATTAAATTATGCTTGAAAATCCACAGTATCGCCAGTCTAGTTTGCTTCGTGGCTTACTCAGGATTGCAATACAAAGCATTCACCCAGAGCAGGTAAAATTGCTCTTGCCACTCTTTGTGGTTACTGAAGCTTCATATTTTACATTGTTTTGCTCAGGAATCTATCACATCAATTTCTGAAATGAACCAAGGAACCAATGTTTCTTTTAGGATAACAGTAACAGTTAATATATAGTAAGGTCTTTATTGATTTCTTCCTGGTGATCTTCAATTAGCAGTGCTCTCTAATGTAACTTTAGCACTATAGGCTTTTCTAGAGTGTGAAACAGAAAAGAGGCAGAAAACAGCAGTAAAGGCAGGCATATTAGCTCTAAGGCTCATAATACTCTGCCTGTCTGACACAAATGTATCTTTGATATTTCATGAAAAAAAGACAAAGGCAAAACTAAAAGGTATTAGGGCTGTATCTTGGCCCTATTCTAGGTAAAATAAATGAAAATTGATTATTTCTCTTTCTGAGGAGGAAGAGAAACAAACCATGGAGGGAAATCCACAGCTACTTGTTTAATTCTTCAACACCAGAAGTTTATGAATACAACCCAGGAGCCAGGAATCTGAGACTATCTTCAGAAAGTTGGTCTCTAGATTCAGGCTTGTCCCTAAGACTGTTCATCTTATGGTTATTCTTTTCTTCTTAAAAACAAACAAAAATTGTCACAGAAAAAAAGTACTGAAGAGATAATTTCAAAGTACATGTCTTCACCCCTGGGCTCAGATTCATCCCATTCATTACTACCACCCTTTACAAACGACTGTCTGTACTGGGTATAGAGAAAGGTGAATGCAGCTATGCTCCTGAATTCTGGGAGACAGTGTCTTTCGTCCATATGTGCCTTCCTAGGCAGACAGGTTAAAAGATAATTTCTTAAAAGGATAAGAGAGCGAGTTCCTTTCCTTTTTTATTTCTCTCCTCCCTTATGTCATTTTTGTACTACTCTAAAAAAGGAACTTGAACAAAATCTTCCTGTACAGACAGAGATTGCACTAAGAAGCCCAGATAAATATTGTGATCATTGAGCTTTTATATGAAAATGAAGGCTGATCTTTTTCTTCTGACCTGTTAGATGAAAGCAGCTACACTTGCACTGTTTAGTAAGCCCCATTCCACTTAACTGCACATGTAGTTTCTTGTAAGAAGTCCTAGTAGCCGAAGTGCTTCTGATTAGATATAAAAAGGATGAGTTTCTGAAAGCTGATAGGATTTCAGCATCATATATGCACAAGATATGACCTCTCAAAAGAAGCAGCAGCTCTGTACTCTTTCAACTTTCAACTCATGGTTTTAAATTGAAAGAACCAATTCCATACATCCAAATTCTTTCTTAGACCTGGCTGTGTTTCTGCACAGCATACTGTTAAGCACCTTTGTGCAGTTAAGGCTATCCTTGCCAACTTATGTGGGTTCAAACTTTGTAAAGGTAGAGTTCACCCATCTCAATTTTTCTTTTTTTTGTCAGGCTAGCAATTCTGGGATCAACCCAAAGTGCTGGATGACACCAAAACCATTATCAATCAAAGTGCCACCTCAGGTGGCTAATATAACAGTAGAGACCAGAGGACCTGAGGTACCATTGCATGGAGAGTTAGCAGGAGTAAATACAGATGTCTACACAACAGACATCCATTGAAGTTATCTGAGTGAGTATCTGAGCAAGTCGTTCTAGCTTCTCCTTACAGTCAAAGAAAAGCTTGCATGTTTACTGTAAAATATGTCTTATACTTACACATACATATAAAATGAGCCAGAAAAGTGACTGCGAAAGATTCTAGTTATCTCTGGTTTAAACAATTGCCAGAATCTATACCCGGTCAGAATAAACCCCAAAAATGTTTTTGTCAAATCAATTGATAGTAAAATTTTGACATGGGTGACCTGTTATTTACCAAGTCTTTTATCTCATTTTTTGCAGGAAAGCAACTAATAGGATGGCTGTGAAGTTATGAATCAAACTAAATTGGTAAGAATTCTCTGACAGTTCTCAGTGCTAAGTCTTTGACTAACAAAGAGATTCCTAAGGTCTTCCCATGACCCTAAGACTTGGCATTTTGTTGACCTCATGTTTCAGTGCAAATACTTCTAAACACAGTATTTTCTTCATCTAATACCAGATTTCAAAAGAAACCTTTACTAAAATAAGAAAGAAGTTTCTGAAAGTGTGAATTCGTTATTTTTACTAATATCTTCTGCTGTTCCTCTAAAAGCCTATCTAACCTAGGATATGGAAGATAACTGAAGACTAGTTTCCGGGCTCCTTAAAATATTCATCATTCTCCATCATTAGATCAGATCAAGAATATATGAAACATATTTGCAGATTTTTAATGTTATTATATGTATGAAAAAGACTATTATTTTATTAGAATGGAAAACATGGAGTTAATTAATTTTGCCACATCCCTGTAGTTAAAAAAAGTTTAAATATAATGTTAAATAACTTATCTCTGGCATAAACAAAAATGTGTATATGTTTTTCATAAAAGAGAAAGCAATTCGGTTCTCTGAAGATTGTATTTGTCTTAACGTAGTTATGGTTGAAATGAATATGAAAATACAAATATATTAAAATATTTCACTATGATATATATATTGTAAATAAATTGCTCAAAATAACTCCAAAGCATGTCTTCTTAAATTAAATAATTTACAAGTCTTTCCAATGTTCTAAATAAAAACATGTAATTCCTATTCCATATTTACATAAATAGTCTGCATAATTGTTCCTTTAGCATGGTTACTGCATTGGTTGGTTTGACTAATATTTAAATATGTATGAATTTCCTGCTATTCCCTAGGGCTCTCAGAAACAAGATGAATCTCAAGAGACTGGTTTAAAGTTTCAATTTAAAGAAGAAAACTCTTACAGATCCAGGCATCTTTGAATTTATTTTCAATTGTTGAAGTCTAATTTTTACTTCAAGTAAATATTTAATAAATAATTATTACTTGAAAATTTTCAAGAAGTGCCAAGATTAAGTAAATTCTTTGTCTATCTTTTTTCAAGCTTTTAGACAGTACTACATCCATCCAGACTATAAGTAGGACATGACTGATCTTAACCATATTGACTTTTTGCAACACTACTCACACTGATGAATTAAAATTTTCCAATCCAGCTGACCAAGTAACTAAGTTTCAATATTAGGCTTGGAAAATGCAATTCTTATAACACCATCCTCCAGAAATAGCTAGCTGCAGATAACTATCAATAATAACATTTAAATAATAGAGGGAACATTTTGTTCATGCTGATAAGGAGTTAATAATTTGTTATGCATGAAAGAATCTTGTGAGCTACAATACAGGTATTGTCATTGATGGACTTGACATTGCCATTGTTACAAATGATGAGTTTACAGAGAAATCAATGGGTTTGCAGTAAGTATAGCAACCTGTTAAAAGAAGAATGTATTTTTGTTAGTCTGATACCCTTCAGCATATAGTCTTGCTTATGCGTTCTCAATAATGCTTTAATGTGGTCTTAAATACTGTGCATGCTGAAGCCATGATTGGATATGTATCTTTGTCCTAGTTTATAGGATTATGTAGTTGATAACAATACTATGTTGAATTTCCTGGGAACACTGAAATAGCTCTTGCTAACTTCTTAACAAAGACCTAATCTTGCACTCTTTGAGTACACTGTAGCCATATGACGTAGCATGGTAAGAAACCACATGGTGGCAAAAACAAGAAATGGGGAGTCAGTACAGTGTAGCCTGTTAGATCACTGTATCACTGCAGGTAGGGGAACTCATAGCTAAGGTTGTTCTAAACAGCTTCTTAAATAGGTTCTTTGGCAGCTAACGATGAGGCTCTCCAAAAACATCTGAGCAGTAAAGGCAAAAAAAAAACCAAAAAAACCCACAGAAAATAAACAATTTGTAGAATCATGGAATGGTTTGAGTTGTAAGGGACCTCAAAGATCATCTCTTTCCCGCCGCCCTGCCATGGGCAAGGACACCTCCCACTAGACAAGGTTGCTCAAAGCCCCATCCAACCTGGTCCTGAACACTTCCAGTCATGGAGCATCCACAACCACCCTGGGCAGCCTGTTCCAGTGTCTCACCACCCTCAAACTGAAGAACCTCTTCATTATGTCTAAATTACTATCTAAATCTTCCTTCTTCCAGTTTGAACCCATTATTTCTCATCCTATCACTACAAGATACTGGGAGGCTACAATAAAGCATCCCCAGACACTTCTCTTCTCCAGGCTGAACAACCCCAACTCTCTCAGCCTCTCACAGGACAGGTGTTCCGGCCCTCTGATCATCTTCGTGACTCTGGTGGTTAAGTAAAGCTGCGGTGCTTCAGCCCCTGCCAGCAGCCGAGCCACGTAGCCGCTGCCACTGCCCCCTACCGTGGACAGAGAAAAACTTTAAAACGCCTTTCTGAGTTGAGATAAGGAGAGTTTAATACAGAAACACATAAGAAACAATCACAGTAACAACAGCAATAACAGTAGTAACAAAAAAAAAGCAATGCACAAAAATAAAGAAAGAGTGCAGAGCGGACCAATAGCACATGCACGAGTCACACTGAGGAACCAGAACTGGCCCCGGTGCATGATGTCAGCATGGTATAGAATAGCCTGGCTGCACCAAATTAACCCTGTCCTGGCCGAACCAGGACAGTAACTCTCCTCTACATCCACTCCACAGGGCCATATCCTTCTTGTGGTGGGGGCTCCAGAGCTAGATGCAGTACTTTGGGAGGGGTCTCATGAGAGTGGAGGAAAGGGGCAGAATCACCTCCTTCAACCTGCTGGCCACATTTCTTTTGATACAGCCCAGCATATAGTTGGCTTTCTGGACTGCACTCATACATTGCTGGCCCATTTTGAGCTTTTCATCAACCAGTATCCCCAAGTCTTTCTCCTCAGGTCTGCTCTTAATCCACTCATTGTCCAGCCTGTGTTTGAGCTTGGGTTTGCCCTGACCCAAGCACAGAACCTTACACTTGGCCTCATTGGTCTTCATGAGTTTGGCATGGGCCCAACTCTTAGGTCTCTAAAGTTTTCTCTGGATTGCATCCCCTCCCTCCAGCATGTTGGCCATACCACACAGCTTCGTGTCATCCACAAACTTGCTGAGAGTGCACTCAATGCCACTGTCCATGTCACTAACAAGGATGTTAAACGTCACCGGTCGCAGTACTGATGCCTGAGGGAAACCACCCGCCACCGGTCTCCACTTGGACATCAATCCATTGACCACAATGGAGTGCGACCATCCAGTCAATTCCTTATGCACTGAGCAGTCCATCCATCAAATCCATGTCTTTCTAATCTAGACACCAGGATGCCAAATGCTTCATTCAAGTCCAGGTAGATGATGCCAGTTGCTATTCCCTTATCCACGGATGCTCCATCATAAAAGGCCACCAAATGTTTCAGGTACAATTTGCCCTTGGTGAAGCCATGTCGGTTGCCACCAATCACCTTCTTGTTTTCTACATACCTTAGCAGAGCCTTCAGGAGGATCTGTTCCATGACCTTGCCAGGCACAGAGATGAGGCTGTAGTTTCCAAGGTCTTCCTTTTTTCCATTTTTGAAAATAGGGGTTATGTTTCCCCTTTTCCAATCAGTGGAAACTTCACCAGACTGCTATGACTTTTCAAATATGAGGGAAAATGGCTTAGTGACTTCATCTGCCAGTTCTCTCAGGACCTGCAGATGGATCTCATTAGGGCCCATGGACTTGCACCCCTTCAGGATTTTTAGATGGTCTCAAACCTGCTCTTCACTTACAGTGGGTGGATCTTCTTTCTCCCACTCCCTGCCTTTGTCTCCAGCAACCTGGGTGGTGTGTCAGTGAAAACTGAGGCAAAGAAGTCATTGAGTACTTCAGCCTTCTCAATATCCCTTGTGACCAGTTCTCCTGTTCCTTTCAGAGAGGGCCTACATTCCTTTTATCACTGACGTACAAGTAGAAGTTTGTCTTGTTACCTTTGATATCACTGGTGTTGCTTTAATTCTTATCGGGGCTGTGGGTAAAAATTAAATAACAGGATGTTTAGAAACCATCCTTCATAACCATTGGTTATACAGTTATGCATGTCAGTTAACTTTGCTCCAAACATTTCACATTTACAAGTGAAAGGCAATTCATTTTAGCTTCAGGTCTCTCCATAAAATAGAAGATGCTGTTCTAGTAACTGACACCTCTGTTGACCCCTCCTAAAGTTTAGTATGTGACACACAAGTGAAGATAAATGCCTTACTACCAGTAATAACCATCATGTTTTCCTGAACCTGTAGATTATAAGCAGGTACTGGATATTTTCCAGTCTAAACAGAAGACAAAGTTTATTCATGTGATGGTAAGAAAAAATGAAAATAAAATTTGAGGTGACTTCAATGTGAGCCAAGTAGTGTAATGAACCTATAAAATGCTTAGTGAGATGCAGTCAGGCTTGCAGATGTGTTTACAAAAAAGAATGTTCTAGTTTCATATTTATTATGAGCTTTCTCTGATTTAGGACTACTATATATTGAAACTGAGTAAATAGGTCTTTATTTACATAAATGTCAGCATATCAAAATAAAACCAATCTGAAAAATACGTCTTTCAAAACAAGTATTATCTTCAGTAAGCTTTCTGTAATTAGGGAATAAAGAAACCTTATTGAACCCAAGAAACAGTTCAGAAAGGCTATTAGAAAAAAATCAATACCCTTAAAAATAGTAATGCAAAGATGGGATTCTAAAATGCTGTTCGTTGGATTCTAACTGCATGAAACCATCAAAGTGCAGCACTCCAGTAACATTTTAATAACACATTCAGGTGGTAATATAATAGATAGGCAGCTTTTTGCATTATAGTCCAAATGTCTTGATGCATAATTCTAGTGTATGAAAAAAGAATTCTTATAAGTAACCTTGCATAAGCAGGTCTTTACTTCTCTAGTAGCTGAAATACAGAATGTTTTTAAGACTCTCCTTTTATGAAAGGAAGCACAATTGCATTGTAAACCCTAAAGCAGTGGTAGTGTAGGATTTAATATTAATTTTCAAAAGTGCAGAGGACTAAACAAAGTACAAGGCAAAGGATATTTCAGTCCTTCATGGGTTAAAAATGCAATTCTGGTCTCAAAATGTTAGTAGGACTGCAATGACTTCAGCAGTGGGCAGTCAGACCAAATGGTTTTTTTCAATGAAATACTAAGGATTTTCTTCCATCTATTGAGTAAAGTCAGATACATCCAATTTCAAAAAGGCCTCAGCATCTCCTGAGAAAGTGGCTTTTTGACTATTCCCATTGAAGTCAATATAAAATCTCCCTTTTATTTTGTGCAGAAGCAAGTCCTAAATACATGATTCTTAAGCAAGCATTTTCCAGGCTAATAATACAAAAGAATGACTCATCCTGTGCTTCCTTGGATGGCTATAACATGAAATGATTAATTTAAGGACAATATTCCCACTGTTAAACTGGTTACTTTGCATAATAGCAAATAACCATAATAAAGGAAAATTATTTTGGAACATACTTTATACTGTTTATGCCATACAAATACAAATAGTAGGAAAATGTTGCATATCTGTTCTGCTGCCCTTTTGGGAATATTGTAAAGGCAGGCAAAACTGGTCGGTTCTAGCTTAGATAAAATCTGTTTAGTTCCCATATGTTCTGGTCCTCAGGAGATGTAAGTTTTTCCATTATTTAATAGGGCTTCTACCACTTCCCTTGGGAGACTATAATGTAGTCCAATAAATCACACCATTAAGGCAGCTTTTCAGTCTAAATTACTTTTATATGTATATATATAGCATCCCTTTTAAGTAGTTATATCTCTATGCATCATCACAAACCCTTTTTTCAATTATATTTACATCACTTGTTAATAAAATCCAGAAATGCACTGGAGTTCTTACAGCCAAAGAGTAACTGTAACAGACAAAGGTACAACTGTATTTTATGAGCAAGGCCGCGTGAAAAGAGGCAAATTTAAATTTCTTCCAAGCACAAGTACTGTAGAGAAAGTGAGTTAGAATGCTTTCAGCAGATTCATCTTCCAGTGTGCAAAATGGTAATTCCACTGAAGCATCTTCACCATGTGAAATATGAGCATAAACTCCACCTACTCCTTTTACTCCCGTTTCAGAAACAGGCCAAAAAAGAGGCCAAGTCAAGGATTCTACTTTGATGTCAGACTTCTAAGTAGCTAATATTTATTCTGCTTTAGCTCAAAGGGCAGCCCAGTGTTCCCAGTTACCCTACTCCAGCCAAAACCACTTACTTTAGCTGAGAGCCACCATGCATCAATGACTCCTGTGGTGAGCCATGAGGCATTAAAAACAGACCATCAAATGACATTCACTACAGTGAGAGCTCTCTCTTCCCTGGCAGAGCAAAGGTACTGCAATTCTTTGCTGCTAGTGCAGTTGCAAAGAAAGGGGGCTAGAGGCCTGACTGGGTTTTTGGGCTGTTTCTGCTACTGCTTCGCATGCAGTTGCATGGTCTAATTTTAAGAGAGTCAAGGGTAATTATTTTCTTATTGTTAGTTTTGCCCACATTATAATGCAATGTTTGAACCCAGCTCTTCTAGAGGAAGAAACAGGAACTAGAAACTGGCAGGGTTTTCAAAACCTTTTGAATAACCAAGAGCACAAATCACAGTGCAAGTCAGGGGGCAGGTGCCCCTAAGCACAGTTGAGAAAAAACATTTTGAAAATCAAGCCTTCTGCTGCTAAAGAAACAATCAGTCACACTGAAATAAACACACTAAAGATACAGATGAGGTCTTCATCTCCTGTTAATGCTTCTGGATTTCAAAAGGGTGGTTGTTGTATGCTGGTTGGGGTTTTTTTGCTTTGTTAGGGGTTTTTAACACTCATACACATCAGGTTTTCAACTCCTGTACAGTGACATTTTTTTCTCTACTTTGCTGGAGCTGTGACATTTTATATTTCTTGGAGATCTGACCCATCTCTCCTTTCTGAAGGGGAATTTTTCTGTATGAACTTCTATTCTTCACTACAAGATCTTTGAAAATGTTTACTTCATTTCAAGGTGATTCCTGGATTATAAACACACAAATAAAAGCATAATTAAATGAATGCTACACAGAGCTTTATTGAATATACAGTAGCTTCACTTGATTTCCTTTTCATATTTGTATCAAGCTGGATATCTATTCTAGACAGACTATGATTTAAAACAAGAGACATACCAAATGAGTAAATGAGGTTATATTACTAATTAGCATACTGTCTCCTACTACCTCCAGTAAGCTACTAAAATGTGACTTCCATTTTATCACATAGATGAAACAGTTATCTTTCAGGGTTTGAAATTTCTGTGATCTTTATGCTTAATAAGCTCAGTAAAAGGCATTCAAATTACATCACTTTTGTCTTGGAAGTTAAATTGGGAAATATTGCATTCTCTGAGATGATAAACTCTGTAGAAGATAAATTATCATGAGAAATAGTTTTAATTGATTTACCATAATAAAAGTTATGTGACTTTGAAGTGCAAATGACACATTAAAATGAAGCTACAGTATGTTGATAATACAGTAGCTTCTTTGTTAATAGAATTACTGACAGCACAGATACTTGCAGAAGAGTTGTCCTTTACTGTTAAGTGAGAAACAGTGATGCAAACTGAAGATATACTGTATTTAAATGCAAGCTCAACTCTGTGAGTTCTACACTCAAGTGTAAATGAAATCTTTTTCAACAACACCACATGTAACATGAAAACAGCTCAAGTCTGAAATTTCAACACTAAGTTTAGAATATAGTTATCCCGGCTTTATTGTTGTGACTGCACTGAAGCCCCAGGAAAATGATTAGTCCCTACCTCAATTTCCACATTTGCAAAATTGAGCTAATAAAACCACTTTCATGCTCAGAGGTGTTGGCCAATAGCTAAACAACACTGCATGCTGTCCAGAGATATCTAGTGTTTAAAATGAAGGAAAATGCATACAGGTCCTGGACAAAAATCCTTGTAAGTGTTCTCCTTTTAGCTTTGTAAGGTTAAAGAATAAGCCTAAGAAACTTATAAACCCAGCATCATAAAACAAAGCTACTTTGTTTTATCTCACTGCTTTCTCATGCTACTTATCTCTGTCATCTTTGACTAGATTATTCAATGATTCCTATTGATTTATCCAGATCTTTTACCTTTTATTTCTTGTGATTTTAGGCTTTTTCCCCACTCCTTCACTCTTTCTCCTGTTCTTTCTTGCTATGAACCTTTAAATTTGTTTTAGTTTCTTTGACAAATATCTTTCCTGCTTTCCTTTCACACAACAGTATACACTTTCCATCCTTTCTCTGACCTTTTCTCAGCTACTGTATATCTTATTCAAACTTATCCTTTACCCAGTCCTATATTCTCATTCTTTTTCTTGTATATGTAATTCTCTTCCTTATGAGATTTCCTTTTTATTTCTCCCTTCTTTTTGTTTTCTCTTTACCATTAATGAGCTCTAAGTCAGAAACATATCAAAAGAACTTCTGATAGCTCATCATCCTGTTAATTTTGAGGAACAAGAATCTAATACCTGTCTAAATTTTGAATCCGTTGGTGTAAGGATCTGTAAGCACTCTGTCTGTAAGTGTGTGTAGTGGCTTGACCTTGGCCAACCACAAGGTGCCCACCAAGCTGCTCTATCACCCCCACTCCTCATCAGGAGAGGGGAAATAAAATAAGCTTTAAAACTCCAGGGCTTGAGATAAAGATAAGTTATTGTTATGCGCAAAACAGAGCCAACTTGGGGAAGATTAATTTATTGCCAGTCAATAACAGAGTAGGATAGTGATAAATAAAAACAAAACTAAAACTACTTTCTCTCCACCATCCCTTCTCCACAGGACACAGTCCTTCACAAACTGCTCCAACATGGATCCTTCCCAAGTGCTTCAGTTCTTCACAAACTGCTCCACAGAGTGGAGTCCTTCAGGAATGTACTACTCCAGCATAGATCCCCTACAGGTCACAGTTCATGCCAGAAAACCTGCTCCTATCTCCTTTCCACAGACCACAGCTCCTGCCAGCACTTTGCCTCTGTGGACTTCCTTCAGGGAATATCAACCTACTCTGCTATGGGGTCCTCCATGAACTGCAGGGTGGATATCTGCTCCACCATGGACCTCCATGGGCTTCAAAGGAACAATCTACTCCACCACAGTCTTCTCCATAGGCTGCAGGAGAATCTCAGTTCTGGCACCTGAAGCACCTGCTCCCCCTCTTTCTTCACTGACCTTGGTGTCTTCAGAGTTTTTTCTCTCACATTTTTTCATTTCTTTCTCAGCTGTCACACAACATTTTTTACCCTTTCATAAATATTCTCACAGAGGCACCACCTGCATTGCTAACAGGCTCAGTTTTGGGCAACAGTGGGTCCATTTTGGAGCTAGATGAAGCTAGCTCTGTCCAACATGGGAGCATCTCCTGATCTATTATCACAGAATCCAACCCTGTACCTCCTCCCACTACCAAAACTTTGCCATGTAAACCAAATGCAGCATGTGACGATGCAAAAATGCATTCCTGCTCAGAATAATTTTTTTTTATTTATTTATCTATTCTTTTGAGAAATAATAAAATGCAGTCTTTGCTATATCATTTCACATACCAAAGTTAATAATGTCTATACATTAACTTTTCAAACTAGGTAATGGACACATACAGTGAAAACAGTAGGGGAAACACGAAGCATCAGAATATTACTTGTGCATTCATTTGCCACTTTGCAACACTCACATATTCTACAGCCTTTCAGCTTGGAAAGCTTCCATCCACTTTTTTTCAGTAGCTGTTTAAACAAAAATAGATGTTTATCTCTTTAAAATTTTGCCAGGAAGCTGTCACTTTCCCATTTACTCATGCTATGTTGTGACAGAATGTGTCAGCTTCTTGCACAAATGAAAAGAGATATAGATCTGTATTTACTTTAGCTGAAAAATAAGTAGTCATCAATTCTGAGAAAAGTGTTTTCCCATCTGAAAAGATGGATAAATAACAGAGGTTTTGTGAAGTAACTATTTACCAATGCTTAAAAGGTAGTTGAGAGCCAAATATTCCAGTTCAGTTCACCAGTACCCATCACTAAGAAAGGAGATAGACTCATAACATGTAGAATTAGGTATCTGTAGCAAGTAAAAGCAGATATCCAGGGATCTAATGTTCTTATTGAAACCTTTGATGTTTAAAAGTATCAACAGTAACAAAACCAGACAGATGAACGTATGCAAGACTTGTTATTTGCTGTCATGCTTAACATAGAACAGAAATGCCAGTTGGGAAAACCTTTGTCCTCAGTGGAACTCAGATGCTGAAAATTATGGAACTAATCAGTGACAATTAAGTAGAACTGGTACACTACTTTGGGAGATTATTAGATATACTTTTATGGGTATGCATACATAGGAAGTAAAGAAATAAGAAAGGCTATAGCATAATAACTGAAACTTTATCTTACTGACAATTTTTTAATCTTCGTGAGTCTCAGAACCTAAATTTCTATCATGTAAAAAGTTAAAATGTAAGTTACAATTAAAAACCCAAGTTTTTCAGAATATTCATCGAAAACTTCACCTTTATGACAAATCAGAGTATGGAATAACAAAATTCTTAAAACCTAACTCAAATCTAACTCAAAAATTCCATTCATCATGAATCCAGGAAAAGAAAACTGAAACTGCTCACGGAACATAAGGGTTAAGTCTTAAACAGATATCAAAGGGAAATTACAGATCACCTGAAAACCTAGAAAAATACCCACAGATTTTACAGGACTACAGCTTCAGCCTAGAGGTTAAATTTGAAAGATAATTTACGATGTAGCACAAAAATGTCTTCATATGGCATGTTTTGTGTTGCAAAATGGAACGTAGTACAGAAATCATCAAGCCAGTGCAAAGCTCCTTAGAAACATTTTTTTGTCCCTGGCTGACACTGCAGTAACACAGCTGTGCTGCTGTCAGTACAGGAGCCAAGGTCATAGTGTATACCACAGAGGCTGCATTCTCTCTTATGTATATGCCTTACTGAATCAATCCACCGAGTCATTTGGCCAAAATATTCCAGGATACCTTACAGTTGCACTAGGGCTGCTCTTTCTTGTCCCCTTTACTAGAATTCTTTCAGCGGAGTTAGAAGATAGTAGAGGAACCTTCTAGTCAGAGTCCAAACAGCCCTCTTCCTATTCCAGGTACAGGTAGATAGTCTACCAGTGCAGCTTTAATGTGATGCAAGAGCAAGAGAGGCCATAGATCCAGATTTGTATCTATGATTTCATGAGATTTTATCCATGACAAACATTTTCTTCCTTACCGGGCCTGACTATGTCCTTCATGGACAGGCATTATGGAATATCTTACACTACTACTGTTGGTATTTTAGAATGCATTCTGTTCAATGAAGAAAGAGAAATACTCTTATAACAATATGGGTCTGTCTTCTTTTCATGGGAACTAGTGTGCTTTCTAAGATAGCAGGCATACCGATACTGACAACAACTTTATAAAAATACAAATAACCCTACTCAAATTGGAAACCCATTTTCTCAGTCACAGTATAGAGATAAAATAGGTAACAGCCAGATGCCTGTGAATAATAATCATCATCTGTCAACTTCCCCTTCACCCGGCCCCTATCCCCATCACCAGGAAAACACAACTTTTACCAGTTTTGTTAAATAATAGCTGTGGTACAGAGCTGTTGCTATTACATTTCCAGTGCATGTACCCATTCTTAGTAATAGCTGCAAGAAAATTTTAGTTCTTCAATCTCATACTGAGAACTTCAGAATCATAGAACAGAATCATAGAATATCTCAAATTGGAACGAACCCATAAGGATCATCGAGTTCAACTCCCTGCTCCTCACAGGACTACCCAAAATTAAAATCAATGATTATGAGCGTTGTCCAGATGTTCCTTGAATTCTGACAGGCTTGGTGCCATGACCATTTCCCTGGGGAGCCTGTTCCAGTGGCCAACCACCCTCTCAGTGAAGAACCTTTTCCTAATGTCCAGTCTAAACCTCCCCTGACACAGCTTAATTCAATTTCCTCATGTCCTAACACTGCTCACAAGAGAGAGAGGATATCAACACCTCTCCTGCTGATGTCCCCCTTGAGGAAGCTGTAGACTGTGATGAGGTCACCCTTCAGCCTTCTCTAAGCTGAACAGACAGAAAGACCTCAGCCAGTCCTTTAAGTCTTGCCTTCAAGGGCTTTCACCACCTTGGTCACCCTTCTCTGAACACTAATAGTTTGATGTCCTCATATTGAGGTGCCCAAGACTGCATGTAGTACTCAAAGTGGGGTCATGTCAGTGTAGGGTGGGATAATCCCCTCCCTCAACTGGCTAGCTATTATTGTGGTTGGTGCACTTCAGGATATGGTTGGCCCTTTTTGCTGCCTGGGCATGGTGTTGACATATATTCAACTTGCCATCAACCTGAACCCCCAGATCTTTCTATGGAGTTGCTCTGTGACCTCTCATCCCCCAGTGTGTGCGCATAATCAGGATTAATCTGTTCCAGGTGGAGAATCTGGCACTTACTCTTGTTAAATTTTGTACAAATGGTTGGGGATTGCCCATCTGTATGACTTGTTTTATGTTACAGTGTTCCAATGAAGCGATTACTTTTCATAGTCACTGGTGCTGCTTTCAGAAAGGTAGTGGAAGACTCTTCTTGCAAGGATAAAGGCAAACAAGGCAATAATCGGTATATCTGTAGGGTTTGCTAACTAAATCCCTGTATCTTCTACAGCCAAACATGCATTTTATGGCAACTCTGCTGGGGTAAATTCTGTAACAATCTCTTTGCACAGTTGTTTTCATCCTGAAGAGTAAGCAGGAAAGTAACCTCGTTAGGTACACACGAAAAATAGAAAAATTATGAACTGGTTCGATAGTGAACTGGATCTTCCTTATTTTTATCCATTTGTATGTATCATATGGTTATAAATTTGAGATTAGGGAAATAAATCCTATATATGTTTGCACATATATGTGCGCATGTATGTGTAGGTGCATGTAATTTAATAATTCAAATTCCTTACTCTATTTCATCAACACATGAGAAAGAGTAAAAGCACAAATGGGAAAGAAAAAGCACTGTATCAAGCTTTGATTAATTCATTTTAATAGTGCAGGAATAATATTCCTTAAGTAAATCACAGCAAACTGTGATTTAGATAGAGGTCATATGCATACCTAAAAAACAATGCAAAGTCAAGGTCGTTATATATGAAATTTCTCAAAAATAAACACTTGGGCTTTAGGATATTTATTCACTGACCCTGAAATGTCAGCTTGACACTGATACTAATGTAGCACACTTGTCTCTGGAGTTTATCCCACTATGCAAAGGTGCTGCTTACTGTGAGAATCTTTCTGAAGTGTTCCAAGTGCTTTCTAAAAACCGTCTGCATATGTTATTTTATTGCTAGGTCTCATAAATCAATATTATGTAGAAACATCTATAATTTCATATTGTATTAGAGATAGGATAGCCACAGTGCTGCACATTTGAGGTCCTAATGACACTCGTGGTACAGTACTTACATTTTAAATATTTTATTGAACAGGTTGAGGTTATTTGGTTTATAAAACCCCCAAACTGCTTCCTCACAAAGCCCTGGGGCTCTGACCTAGTAAAGTTCAGGCTGTTGAAGGCAGGGGAGGAGTCCTACTTGCACTTGCTAATGGATAAATAGTAGAAAACATCAGTGGAAACTAAAGATTTGAATGCAAGTGTCTGCACATAATCAATACAGCTAATAATAGGTAATGGCATTTTTAAATATGTGAACATGATGCTGCAAAATAACTTCCATTAAATGTACAAGGGTCCAACAAGGATAAAAAGGGTGCACTAATCGTAAGCATAAACACACATCAGCCACTTAACAACCAATTCCTGGTTCTGGACTATGTTACCACAATATACTCGACCATGTTACCCATGTTATTGAGTAGCTCATCTATAAGAATATCTTACCCTGAGTCTGAAAAACATATATGTCAGAAACTGTAAGAATTCCCTTGGGAATTTCTCCCTACTTTATCTCTTTCAGAAGGTTTTGTCAGATCAGAGGATATGTAGAAGATATCTTATTGTCCATTTCGTGTTTGCTGCAAAACTACATCAAGGCTTTTGGCTTCACAGAGGTACCTGATAAGCATACAACTCCAGATACATAGGTTATTTCAAATTGCTTTCTAGTTTTCTGTAGTTAAATCAACAAGGCCAAAAGCTTCAGACATAAAAGGAATTCTTCCATTTCCTAAATTTTTCTGGGCAATGCCATCTGAGGTGTCATAGAAATTGTTCCTCATTATCAACTACTGTTCCCAAGCAGCTCATTTGCCAGCCCCAAATGAAGAACTTTGTTTGCTTAGGCATCATGCTTAGGCACCTGAAAATCTTCTTAACCACTCTTTTCAAAAGCAATTTTCTTCCACCTTCTGCAAATATTGTTGTACAAGGTTAGCACAAGCTTCTTCAAAGACTAGACAAAAGAGATAAATCAAAATGAAGGATACAGCATGTGGTCTACTATTCCAAACTATTCAATTACAGAATAACTCTTATTTCTATTAATATCTCCAGAGCTTCCTTGCTTACTTTCTCTCAACACTTTTGTGTTATTTCATCTGTCTCTCTCTCACACATACACAAGCCCCACAGAGCAACCATTCAGACCTTTGATTTCCCTTCAGAATTCATGTGAGCCCAGTTCTGCTTGGCATGGGGCCTGCATCTTTGTCAACAACTCTTGTTTCAGATAGATACTTCACAAAAATCTGAATGCTCTTCTATGCTTCATCTTACTTCAGCAGCTCAAACACTCACTAGTTTTAAACAAAATTACCCAGGAGCAGATCAGGAGGCTGAAACACTTTTACAAACTATGGGGATTGTATCTTTGGTGTGATTCTACAGTCTAGAGTTCCTCTGATATGAAAAAGAGATATGTCAACGTGTGCCATGTGCACACCATTGTGTATTTGTTTTGCATGTGTCATGGTTAGGCTACTAACAGCTGAAGAATTTTCACTCTTTTGTTTTCATGGTTTGGCCCAACCAGACACATCTAGATGCCTTAGAAATTATATCAGCTGGGGTGAGAATCTGATGATGGAAACAGAAGCTCCACTTGCTATATATAAGATCTATTACCTTGGACAACACAGGCAACTCACTGAAGGACTTCAGAATAGGGTAAGGAAAAACCAACTATGTATAACTGCCCACAGCCCTCCATGAAACACCCAATGATACAGAGATCTTTCTCCTTAGCTACATAGGGAAGAGCTTGTATTACACCCTAGAAGCTTAGAAACTTGTTCTTTCCTGCAGCTACAGCCATTGCTGTCCTGTTTCTATCCCATCACAATTCCTGCTTTTGAATACATTCACTGTTAACCCTCTCACCTGTCCTCTCAATGTACTCCTCCCACAACAGTACCATGCAATTCCTTCTGAAGCTTCCCAAGCCAAACAGGAGTTAGATATCCTAACATGTACTCTAGCATAGTGATTAATACAGCCATAAGAAAAGGTTGTCGCTGCAGGTCTTCTCAGCAGAGGGAAGTCACAAGGTGAAAGTTGCCTCACACTAGGGGTTATACATTCCCTATATTTAAGCAGCAGTTAAAACATTAGGTTCTTCTTAATAGGACAGGTCAGCTCCTAACACGCAAGCTTTGAATTTTGCTTTCCAGGTTTCATAGATCATGTAAGAAGTTCAGTTCTCCTAAATAGCTTGTGAAGTTAAGTATATAATGTTAAATGCTGTGAATAACTTTGTGTATGTACAAAGTAATAATTGAAAATCTTGTAGCTTAAGTCAGTTACGTGTGTAAGAAAATATTCAGTTATGTTTTGATATTTTTTTTTCTGTCATACTTTCCAGTTTTTTCTAATAAACACTGTTGAATTATTTTTTTTCATTTTCCTGTGTGAAAAGATATCTTTTGCAAAAGCTGTGCAATACTTTTTAGTAATGTGGATCACAATATAAGAATGAGAAAAGACAATATATGACTGTAAAAGCTCAAGTATAAAACAGCCTTATGTAAATACTTTTATCTTTGTGGCACTAATCTTTTGTTTTCATTTTAAAACTGTAAAACTAACATTCAAAAAACAATTATCTCCTCTTCTGTGAATAGAAAATGGTTAGAGGACATAGTTCCAAGACTGAAAAGAACTACAAATTACAGGCATATTCTTATATAAAGGTACACAAGTGGTGTTCCCCAGAGCTCGGTACTGGTGCCTGTTGTCTTTAGTATCTTTATCAATGATCTGGATGAGGCCATCGAGTATACCCCCAGGAAGTTTACAGATGACGTCAAGTTAGGCAGGAGTGTTGATCTGCTTGAGGGTAGGAAGGCTCTACAGAGGGCTGGACAGACTAGATCGATGGGCTGAGGCTGATGGTATGAGGTACAACAAGGTCAAATGCCAGGTCTTGCCCTTGGTTCACGACAACCCCGTACAATGCTATAGGCTTGGGGAAGTGTGGCAGGAAAAATGCCTAGCTGAAAAGGACCTCAGGGTACTGGTCAACAGCCAGCTGAATATGAGCCAGCAGTGTGCCTAGGCAGCCAAGAAGGCCAACAGCAGCCTGGCCTATATCAGAAACAGTGTGGCCAGCAGGAGGAGGGAACTGGTTGTACTCGGCACTGGTAAGTCCAAGCCTCCAATACTGTGTCCAGTTTTGTGCCCTCACTAAAAGAAGGACATTGAGGGTCTGGAGCCCGTCCAAAGAATGCAAACAAAGCTGGTCAGGGGTCTAGAGCAAAAGACTTCTGAGCAGTGGCTGAGGAAACTGGAGTGGTTTAGCTTGGAGAAAAGGAGACTGAGGGGAAACCCTGATGGTTTGTCCAACTAGCTGAAAGGAGGTTGTGGCAAGGGGGTGGGGGGTGTGTCAGCCTCTTCTACCACATAACATGATAGGATAAGACAAAATGGCCTCAAGTTGTGCCAAGGGAGGTTTAGGTTGGATATTAGGAAAAAATTCTTCACCAAAAGGGTTGTGAAGCACTGGAACAGGTTGTCCAGGGAAGTGGTGGTGTCACCATCCCTGGAGATATTTAAAAGACGTATAGATGTGATGCTGAGGGACATGGTTTAGTGGTAACTTGGCAGTGCTAGGCTAAGAATTGGACTTGATGACCTGAAAAGGCTCTTCCAACTAAAACAATTCTATGATTCTCGAAAAGGAATGCTTTTTGAAACATTATATTTTAATTTTTCCTTCCTTAGGGATATTTACACATGGTTTTGTTATTGATCTATATTTCTGCCTTTGAAATCTGGTTATGAATTTTAGTGAGTATAAATCCTGAAGTTTTTAGGCTGAAGTTGACTTCAGGTAAAAAAAATTACAAAGTGTTTATTAAGTTATGTCTGGTATCTATATGCTCTTCACCAGCTGCCTGAATTAACTTTGCTTTAATAGTATCTTTCTTTTTTATGCTTAAGTGTTGCTAACATCTTTTTAATATCTACTTTATTATGTAAGAATAGTATAAAATTTGTGTGGAAAACAAACCTAAAAGAATCCTTCTCTTTAAAAAGAGTTAGAGGAAATGTATATGAACATGGGAGAGGAATGAAGAACATTTTACCTCCTGAGGAATCTCTCCCAGTTTGAACATATCTAAATGCTGTCATAGCATCTTTCCAAGATAAAATATTGTCCAGATATTTTCATGGAGTTCCATGATATGCAAATATGTTTCTACAGCTGAGTGACACATTTTCTAGATCAGCTGTTCAGAAAATAGTATCATCTAGGGGCAGTAAAATGAGGTTCTAGGATGTCTCCATGTCTGACAATACCAAGCATCTTGCTGAAGGTTTAATTTGAAGACGCTCTGAGTTTTATTAAGTCCAGAATTGTGCATTAGAATCACTGCTGTGATTCAATTTTATTTTGAGGGTACCTGACAAAATGAGGCTTCCTAACGTAGCTGAGAAGCATATTCTATGAACAGAGAACGCTAAGGGACATAAACTTTCTGTTGATTACCTTGGAAATTCAAGATACATTTTCCATCTCACTGAAGGGAATTATCAAGATTTACAAGCAATGCAGAAATCAGTATCCCCAGCTTTTTACACTTCAAACTAGCTTGAACTGGATAAAGAGATCTGACATTTCATTTCTCATTCTGTCTGCTATGAGAGAGTTCCCTAATGTCAGAGAACTGTGTGATTTGTACCATATGGGCTTGCAAACTGAAAGTTACTGCAGTGTCTTAATGGATGTAGAAAACTGCATTATCAGGAGCATTTCCAAGTAGTGAAGCTGTGTGGAAAGATATAGGAGCCAAATTTTACAGAATTTCTTAGCAAAAATTTGTGTTAATGTTAGTGAAATTCAAGATATTTCGTGAAATTCATTTGAACCATTTCACCTAATACAGGATTTTTAAAAAAATATTTTAAAGAATCTACACATATGTGAAAAAGGCTAATTTACATCTAAGAAGACCAGTAAAGGTCTTTTCAAAGTAATGCTAAAAATGCCTTAAGCGTGTATACTGCTCGTATTTCTTGCTACATGTAACATAGGAAACACAGATTGCACTGAAATATGAGCACCATGGCCATAAAAAATTGACAAAGAGTGCTCCCGAAGTTTTTACTGTGATCTATTTTCTTTTTTTTTTTTTTAACTGTGTATTCCTGGAGTACGAATGAGCAACAAAGGTGTTAATTGCATGAATCTGAGGACAGGAAAATATGAGGGAGACAGGACATTATTATCTTCATCTATTCACTAATTCATCCAGATTAAGTAGAGTTTTGTTAATTGTGCCAGCAGAAATGAGCCTATATGTGCTTCAGCAGAAATTGCTAGTGCTAGTACAACCAACAGGGAAGCATCAATCAAAGGAATCACAATGACATTAATGTGAATCCACAAATGGACTTCTTGCCTGAAACTGTGAAAGCTTCAAAAGAAGTCAGCCTGTCATACTCTTTGGAATCCTTGTGGTTTATCCTCCTTGTGGCAATTAAACAGACTTTAAAAGAGATTTTGTCCATTTAATATAGTACTACTTACCTGTCAAGTTCCTTGTTGGCAGCTGAAGTACTGGGGCCCAAGTTGTTGGCCCCAAGTTGGAGTTCACCTGTGGATGTGTCACAACTTAGCAGAATGTTTTGTTTTTTCTGTTGGCTTCATGTTCCAGAGACAGAACCTGGCCCACCTGTGTCTCTGTGGCTACACCCTCACCCAGGTGGTCATGGCTGGGGTGGTGGATGAGGCCAGGGTTATATTAACCAGGAGCCAATTAGTTAGAAGAGCTTGCTGTTGGGTGTGGCTTCTGTTGGGGCTGGCTGCATCTTGCTGAGATCTTATGGTGGTGTCCTTCCATATGAAGGGCCACTGAGAGAGCCATCTCTGTCTGTTGTGTTCAGCAGGTGATGCTGGCACCACAGTGGGCAGTAGAGAATCTGGGCCCACAGGAACTTATGGCAGGACTGTCTGAAAGAGTACTTCTGAGGGGATGTTGCGGAGTTCAGTGTTGGCCTGTGTGATCAGGCAAGTGATGGCAGTATAAAATGATGATGGCTGAACCAGCAGAACAGCAGCAGAATTCCAGAAGTCTTCAATACATTATATATTTACTCTGTAACTGTATGTAGCATGTTGCCAAATCCACAGCTGGCTATCTTTTCAATCACATGTTTCGCTGCAGTATTATCAGAAGGATCTTGAATTAGGAAGTTTTTCAATCTTTAAGAAGACTGGGGGAAAAAAATAGGACAAAAATGGCTAGTTATGTAGCAAAAAAGTGCAGAAAACATATGCTTACCTGCTGCCACCTGGAACCTAATGTATAACCTTATAATCATATATCCCTATAGTCATAATCCTGAAGTTATATGTCATAAGCACATCAAAACTTCCTTTATATTAGTTATATTTAACACAGTTCTCTGTGGAAGAAATACTCTAGAACCACACTAATTTCAAAGAAGGCATATCTGGATGGTCTGTACTTTATACAACAGTAAATGACAATACTAGCTCAATGATTAATATGATCACAATAATTGCTAAAACTATTAATTTAATAAAGGCCAGATCCAATAAAGACTTTAGTAACATAGGTTTAGATACAGCAATTTGTAAATTATAGGTGATAGACTTCTGAGAGGCTGCTAAAACCCAAAATGCATTTTATACTATGAGTCAATGGATGAAAAGGGGCATAAAATAAAACATAGTCCTCCATTTGCGTAGTTAAGCAATTTAACCATTGAATATCAAAATCAGGTTCCTTATGTACATGCCTTGAAGAAGAATTCAAAGATCCTGGAGAACTCCTTGAAATGACATCTAGAAAATTTTGACAGCAAATACTTTAAGTAAAATCTCAGAGGGGATTTTCAAGATGACAATTTCCAGCATAAAACCTTAAGCTCACTCAAATCCTTTTTCTTGGATCTGGCCCCATAGTTCCATCTACAAAAATATAATAAGGAGAAATGAATGGATACATTGGCCTCACAGCAAAGGTAGAACAGCATAAAATACTGGTATTTTAGTTAATACCAGTCTTTTACGGAGGGCCACTTACAACAAAGCCTGGTAGATTCAGGGCTATAAAAATCCTTAGTAGAGAAATGCTTCTTATCCATAAAGAGTCCAGTAATAGTGTTACAAGCTATAGTGCTTTTGATCATTATTGTAAAACACCTCACTATCTATTCATAAAGGCTACTGCTTGATTCACCACTCTGTAATACCAGCTTTTATGCCTCTGTAACGACTCTAAGGGTTTTCCTTTTCAATTAATTTAGTACTCATGGCAGGTGCCAGGTTGCAGAATCCAAGGCTCATTTCTCAGTCACAGAAGTAATTTCTCAAAGTCTATAAGTTTCCCTACTGCTCAGCAGCTGACCTTGCCCTGTTTGGTCTTTATGTGTTGTTGATATAATTCAGGCTGCAATCCATATAAACACTAAGCACTGAGGAGTCAAACTGGAAAACCCATATCTCTGTCCCTGGAATGCTCTTCACATTGGCCTATCAATTTTCTTAATAGCAATAAGAATGACAACCACAGTAATAATTTAAATATATCTTAGTCACAGAAACCAGAACCCATGGATATCTAGTTTTAAGTTAAAAAAATGAACCATCAGGCACTTACCTACTCACCTTGTTGCTGGCCATTTTTAACAGGCAGGCATTAGAAAGTTCTCTGTAAATATATTCCACAGTCAGTTAGATATACCTTTACATGCATGAAATGGGGGCATAGTCTGGAATTCACATCTTCCATTTCCTAGGCATGTAGTCACATCAGAGCCTGTCATAGAGATACCGGATTTCGTCAGAAGTATTAAGTGCCTGGCATCAGGTTAGAGGGAACTGATGGGTTGCTAAATGAACAGAGAGAACCAACCACTTAACTGCTGTATACACCAATAGAACAGCACTCACTGAACATGGGAATAATAGAGAATAATAGAGTTAGATGAGAAACACTAGTTCTATCCACTGACATGCACTCTGTGTGTGTGTGTGTGTTTGCATATGTATGTGGGAGGATGGCTAAGTTAGAAGAATACAGTTTTGCAGGAAAAGTGACTTAGCTGTGCTTTTTAGCTAGATGAACTTACCTTTGTTCCTCAAATGGGAAAAAAGAAATAGGAGACATATGAGACAGTTTTATCCTTTGTTGAGCTCTAGCAACATGGAAAATACAGATGAGAATCTTTTTAGATGTTTTAGAAGCTAGTTGCACAGTTAAGAAATTATTCTATTACATATTAGCTAGTAGCTAACTGCAGTGTATCTACAGTATCTGAATTTGCTGCCCTCATAAAATACTTCCATACTTGGAAGAAAGGGGAAAAGTATTTCATACACACCTCTTTTTTTTTTTTCTAGCACTTAATTTGCATAATTGTATATCCCTGTGTATATGTGTGTATATATACACATGTGAGTAATTTTCAGTACTATGAAAAAGATACTTCATAACAATCACAGAATGGTAGGGGTTGAAAGGGACCTCTGCAGATCATCTAGTCCAACCCCTCTGCCAAATAAGGTTTATCTAGGGCAGGTTGCACAGGAAAGCGTGCAGGTGAATTTTGAATACCTCCAGCGAAGAAGACTCCACAACCTCTGCGGGTAGTGTGTTCCAGTGCTCTGTCACCCTCTCAGTAAAGAAGTTTTTCCTCATTTTGATGTGGAACTTCCTATGTTCCAGGTTGTGCCCATTACCACTTGTTCTATCACTGGGCACCACTGAAAAGAGGTTGGCCCCATCCTCTTGACGCT
>JAVSBS010004606.1:0-19939 GCA_033124195.1 Coracias cyanogaster
TGTTTGCTTCTAGCTAAGTGAGTCAATACAGGGTCATGGTTTTGTTGCCTGATCTGGCATGGAGAGAAAAGGGGATTCAATCTCCCTTCCCCTTCACATGTAGAGGCTGTCTCTGCTCCTTCCTCAGACAATGGACATCCTGTTATGCTCTGTTAAGGGATCAAAGTTTCTTCAGTCCCTCCTCATTTACTAGTTTCACTTCAATCAAGTAGTGCCCATCACTGAACAATGTATCTCCACCATAGTTACACAATAACTAGCAAAAAGAACACTTTCCTCATGATACGTATGAAATATGTAGACTAAATTTTGCTAGTGCTGTCCTGCCACACATGTATAGTCGATCTGGAGTTAGGGTGCCTACATGTCTACTAGTGACCGAGGTAGAGCTTTTTGTTTCCACATATGCAGGGCATGTTTTCACAAATAAAAGTCTTATATACAGATCAATGTGTCCCAGAAAACAAACAAATTTTGTTTATTTTTATCTTCCAAAGCAAATAGGAGAAAAACCCCAAAACCTGTCTGATAAATTGTCACTCAGGAGGAAGTGTTTATCTTAAAAATATGACCTTTCCTAGTTCACAAGGAGCTTGAGCTATAGCAGCTAGATCAACATTGGGATGCTGGGCTGGATGACTTCTAGCTGTCCCTTCCAACCTATACTAGCCTATGATTCTGTGAAATCACAAACCATAAAGGTCATGTTTAAATGACCTTTTTGCAGAAAAAAAAAAGTTCTGATAAAAATATTTTTTCTTCAGAAACAACACTATTTTTAAGGATTTTTTTTTGTCAAAACGTAAGTGTTTTATTTCATCTCATTCTGTTTTAACCTAATTCAATCTTTGAGCTCAAGTTTCATCAGTCTTTCTGACAGGTTGGCTTGCAGATCTTTGATCATTTGAATGAAATCTTTTTATTTCAGCTACTTGCCTTTCCTTCTGTCTGACTGCAGCCTTGTGTTTGCATAGCATTGCCAGTGAGCATGGAATAAGCTTCTGATTTTATTTTCAACAGTGTTTTGAGGTTAGGCCTTTTCTGAGCCCTCTGCTTCTGGTAATTATAGCACTGAATGAGGCAGAAATCCATTGAGTTTGTTTCAGTCTCACAAGAACGGTCTTCAGTCCTCATTTTGCAAGATAAATAAGCAGGATGTTAAGAACTAACGACTCATGCTCTCCCAATGTTAAATGGTTAAAAAAAAAAAAAAAAAAGATCTTGTTCTCTTCCTTCCCCTGCCAAAAAAGAAGGGTCAGTTCTGAGGCTCGCTGACAGTTCAAGCATCTATGTTGGCCTGTCACACCCAGAGTCACATTCTGACACATGTGACATGATAGCAAATAGAAAATCTCTGCAAGAACAACACCTTGAAGAGGTGCAAGGAGCAAGCATAAATGTTCCCCAGTGCAGAAGACCCTCAAGTCAGCAGTATCTCTTTGCTTTGAGCTGCAGAAAGCTGTTCTCAGAGAGGCTAAGCATTCTAATAGGACATGGCCAGATGAGCCAGCACACTTGAACTTAGTGTATTCCTTCTGGAAAGGACGTGATTCGTACTAGTGGGGACTATTCCTAGAGGAAACGGCAAGGACCAGCGACTTCAGTCAGAAGCTTCGCCATTACTGGAGCTGCTGCAGCAGAGTATTGCAACAATCGCTAAGTTAAAGCATTGAAATTAGTTAAAGCAGAAGGTTTTTATTGAAGAGAACATTTAAATGCCAGAATACCCGTAGAAGGAGGGAGAGTTTAAACTTGCCATAGGACTGCACCTAGGCAAACTGACACCTGCTTCTTTCTGTCATCTCACCATCTCTTTCAAAAAGAAGCTAATTAATGTACTATCCTGTTTTGAAGGTTTTGGCCAATGAAGGCAATGCAAAGATTAGTCACAGTATTCTTCATTTCTCGTATTTCCTGGAGAGAGAACTGAGGCACATGAGACTTGTTTTCAGGAAATGGATGACATTGCTGGAGAAGTTCTAGTAAGTGTCTAATGTACTGTTGCTTTGGAAAACTTGTTATTCTGGTAGAAATCATTAAGATGGAGCACTACTGACTTACAAACAGCTAGATCTCACTCTAAAGCAAATGAAACAATTGTTTATGGATATTCAGACTATACCACCACCACTAAGCAACTGTTTGCAGATGGTACAACCACTATGGGAGATACTGTATGGAAGAGCAAAAGGTCTTTCTGCAGTAGACCCTGGCTGAACGTCTACATTGCTTTATCTCACTCTCAAAAGAAATACACCAGGGAGGATAAAGGAGGCATATTTTCATGGCTGATGTTCAATGAGCTTGACCCTTTTCATTATGGGCAGTTGAGGAAGGATGACAACTGTCATTCAGCTGACAGGGCCCTTTGCTCATGAGCTCTATCCATCTGGGGTCTCCTTATGGTGGAACATTTACAGATGGACACCAGATATCCAAGAGATGGACACACCTCTTCAGAGGAAGCATTGAAAGGATTCACTTATCAGAAAAAAAAAGCCTTTTAAAAGATACTGGCCACAGATGGCTAGAACACTAAGAAAGGAAGCTATAGCACAGGGATGACAGGATGTTTATATATTAGGTCCCTATGGAGGTAAGGGCTGGGGAGGAAACTCAGAAGGGATGCACAGAATAAAAAATCCTCCATATCTGGATTTCTGCTCCATCTTAAGGTTTTTTTTTCCCTGTAGTTCCTCTGAAAAAGCAAACTCTTGCACTAAAATTTATTTCTCTATTCTTGCTATCAGGGCTATGCTTACTCTGCTGAGATAGTGAAGCAGATGCTGTAAGGAAAAACATCTTTACTCAATTTATATAATATATATAATTTTTTAATGCAAAAGTACCATATTTTCAAATAGATCAAATTGTTACAACCCATTCAACAGTCTTAACACAAATTATGTTTCTTTGAAACATTTCAGAATTTCCTAAAAAACTTAAAGTTTGAGAACTTTAAATCAAGATTGTCATTCCAATATAAAATTACTTTAAAAATTTATGGCATTTTGTGCCACATAGGAGGTTTTAACAAGATCTAATGATGATTCTTCATCTCTGTCAGCGAGGTGAGACATTGTATTCCCTAAAATCCCTTTCAGAGAGACAGTATCTTAGTCTTCATATGGATTTGAACACAGAATAGTTACAGTCCCACTGCACCAGGTTAAAAAGCAATTAGCTTAGCATAAATGAAAATGTAAAGATGCTCACATTGTCTAAAGTTAATAGCAAGCATAATCAACACAACTGTTCAAAGCAGCTGTATTAGGATATTTTCTCTCCATGCACTCTATATGGAGCCTAGTAATCTATTTTGGCATCTGAGAAGTTTACAGTCTTATAGTGTTAATACCCTTCTAATAGCTACATCCCAAGACAGCAGTACTCTAAAAGCTCATATGGTAAAACATAATGGTATACATTTGGATAACATCAAGAGAAGAATGTGATATATATTTGCACGAAAGTATATAAACCAGCTTCTCCATAACATTTGACCCTATAACATATTTGCCCCAGACTTTTATGTCTTTTTAAACAGTTGTTTTGGGGGGTTTTGTTGATTTTGTTGCTGTTGCTTGCTTGAAAGTAAGATATACAGCATAAATTACCATGTCGACCCTCAGTAACAAGAGGAAGAACTAGAAAATGTGCTTCTAAAATGCTTCAGTATCTTTTTGCACTGCCAATGTATTACTTTTAAATGCAGATACCTTCACTCAAAAATCCAAGGCACCAGAGAAAAAGCCCAAATCCCTACATGTCTGTGGGATATATAGCACGGTATCAATCAAAGGAAATCTAAACAGGTGATGGTACATATTTCTGTTTAGAGTACCTATCAAGGCACCTGAAAACCAACCAGGTTTCCTGGATCTTGCAGGAAGCCTGAAAGTATTAGGTGGGAACTGCCAGGCTTCTGGTTCTTGCTGAAACTCAGACTAACTTTTCATGACTGAATTAATGGAACAACCCTGAAGAAATGGGAACCAAGCGTATATTATTGTAGGGAATGCACAGATGCAAGGACAGGTGATGAATTCCTAACTTCTGACTTGCACACTCATATTGAAAGAGACTCCATATACATTGGCACATTATAGCCAAAGGTGACTATATTCAGCTGAGCTTAAGGTTCCAGTGGATGACCTAATTTTGCCTATCTACAAAATGAAAACAGAGAATGAACAAACAAAATAGAAATGTGGTCCTGTTCCTTCTAATATTATCTAAAAAGTACATGAGATCCATGACTAGCCCTGCTAACTTCACATCAACATACCAGAGAAAGGCAAAACAAAACTATTGGGCATTAGACTGAATTGTGATTTGGGTTTTGTTTGTTATAGCTGATTACAGAAGACAGTGCTGACCTCAGTAGCGATGTTCTAGCATCACACAAAGCTGTGAGTTTTTAACTAGAAAAGGCAGTGTATTGTTGACAGGCTCCGTTTGTCCAAAATCAAGAGATCATTTTGTCACATGCAGCTATGGTAGATGTTTTTAAAAGTAACCTCCCATCCTACACAAAAAACACAATATAGAAGAGGGTACACATCTGCACGTAGTGCAGACAAAGAATACGTTCACGTAAAACCATGCACTGCAGTGTTAAAATATCAGAGCTAACAATAAATAAGTGAACCAGTCTCTGCAGCTCCATGATGTCTGTTTTTTCTTCTGATACATAAACTAGCTTAGAAATCCTTAGAAATCTAGCATGGTACAGTCAGAAACTCCTAAAGAACTCTGCCATTGCAAAATCAGCTCTGCAGAATCTCTGCATCCTACTGAAGCTAATCCCATATGATTCTTCATCTCTTGTGATCTCCACCACTCTCTCTATGGAATTATTTGTTAAAACAGAAATTTTCTGTAGAAGAATCTAGTTCCTTATTTTCCTAAACTGCTCTAGAACGCTTGTTAAGTATATTGGAAAACATATCTTATTTACACAATAAAATGACAGTATTGGATGAACAGTAAAATAAGGCAACATTACCATTCCCTCATACATACATAGTTCTCAACACAATTATTTCAAACATGTTTAGCCTGTTTACAATTTCCATTTATATTACAGAATCACGTAATGGTAGGGGTTGGAAGGGACCTCTGGGGATCATCTAGCCCAACCCCCCTGCCAAAGTAGATTCGCCTAGAGCAGGTTACACAGGAATGCATCCAGGCAGGTTCTGAAAGTCTCCAGAGGAGACTCCACAACCTCTCTGGGCCTCCTGTTCCAGTGCTCTGTCACCCTTACAGGAAAGAAGTTTTTCCTTATGTTTAGATGGAACTTCTTGTGTTCTAGTTTGTGTCCATTGTCCTATGGGCACCACTGAAAGGAGATTGGCCCCATCCTCTTGACACTCACCCTTTAGATATTGATGAGCATTGATAAGAACCCCTCTCAGTCTTCTCCAGCCTAAAAGGTCTCACAGTCTTTCCTTGTAAGAGACATGCTCCAGTCCCCTAATCATGCTCATAGCCCTCTGCTAGGCTCTCTCCAGTAGTTCCCTGTCTCTCTTGAACTGGGGAGCCCAGAACTGGACACAGTACTCTAGATGTGGCCTCACCAGGGCAAAGTAGAGAGGGAGAAGAAACTCCCTCAACCTGCTGGCCACACTCTTCTTAATTCACCCCAGGATACCATTGGCCTTCTTGGCCACAAGGGCACATTGCTGGCTCATGTCCACCAGGACTCCTAGGTCCTTTTCCACAGAGCTGCTTTCCAGCAGGTCAACCCCTAACCCGTAGCCCCACCTGGTGAATGGGGTTATTCCTCCCCAGGTGCAACGACTCTACACTTGACCTTGCTGAACTTCATTAGGTTCCCTTCTCTCCAGCCTGTCCAGCTCTCACTGAATGGCAGCAAAGCCTTCTGCTGTGTCAGCCACTCCTCCCAGTTTTGTAACATCAGCAATCTTGCTGAGGGTACACTCTGTCCCTTCATCCAAGTCATTGATGACTATGTTGAACAAGACTGGACCGAGTACTGATCCCGAGGGAACACCAGTAGCTACAGGCCTCCAACTAGGCTGTGCACCACTGATCACAACCCTCTGAGCTTTGTTGCTCTGCCAGTTCTCAAACCACTTCACTGTCCACTCATCTAACCCACACTGCCTGAGCTTACCTATGAGTATGTTATGGGAGACAGTGTCAAAAGCCTTGCTGAAGTCAAGGTAGAGAACATCATAGAAGGCTATCAGATTAGTTAAGCGTGATTTCTCCTTGGTGAATCCCTTATATCCAAGTTAACTGGCTTTTGAGATGGTGTTTCAGCAAAGAAAGAGATTCTAGTGCTGTAACAACAAACACCTCCAGGAGGTGAAAGAAGGTTTTGAGAACCCAATGTCCTTTAAAATGACAATATAAACAAAGTATGTTTGCACATACAAGGACAACAGACATTACAAGTTACTACATTATTAGCCATACCAGGAATTTCAAGCTGTCTGAAAAAGAAGACCATTTTCCTGATGTGAACTCACATACATTGGTGGGTTGAAAGGACAGGTGAATCTGTTAAAGCTTGCAGCTCTTGGCTCCAGTTCTTAAACAGTGATGGATTAACAGAAAATGAAGCAGTATCTGAAATGCTACAGTTTAGAACCCAATATGTGGAATTAAACCAGTGCTGTCTGCAATTTATTTAATACTCTGTGCTGTACACCGTACTACCAGTGACTGTTCCACACCCCACTCAGCCATGCCAGCTTTGCCACAACACACTGTGGGGCAGAGGTGGAAGAGCTTTAGCTGGCTAATCTTAGAAATTGTAAACAGGAATGTAAACAGGAGAATGTAAACAGGAATTTCAAAACCCTGGGATTTATGTATTTATCCACCCAAAACAAAAGCAGCATCTCCCTAGTTTATCTTTCCTTCAGGCCATCAACACTTTATACTGTTCTACAGGTCAGTTTCTCTTACCTGCTGTTTAAGAGCCTCTAGAGATTCAAATTCCAATTTGGCTAGTTTTATCTGGATATCTCTTGGTTTATCCGGAATTACAAATGCCATGATAAACTTGACCGCTAGTAGCAAGTGCTGGAAAAAAAAGTAAAAAAAAAAAAAGTTTCTTTGAAGTTTGAACCATGGAGTATAATACTATTTCCAAATTTTAGTACCAGAGGTATGAATATTTATTTCTTGTGACATGTACCACACAAATAGCTTACTATAACCACATAAAGCCTCAGGTACTCCATATTTTTTTCTATTAACAATCATTCATGATTTGAATATAAACACATAATTTGTCTTATTTTCATAATAATCCTATGAAATTATAAAAATAAAAATCCCATTAAATAATCCTTATGCAGTATTAAATTTTTAATTCAATTTTGTGTTTGTGATGCCAGATAAAATAATAGCTTTTAAAACATATTACTGGTGCATAGAAATTAAATTATGGCAGCCAACACACATAGTTTCATAGTGAAATTTTTACATGTATATACACACATATAAATACAATTATGTAAAATTAGATGCAATTATAACAGCATACATACAACAGAGAATCATAGAATGGTTTGGGTCGGAAGGGACCTCAGAGATCATCTAGTTCCAACCCTCCTGCCATGGGCAGGGACACCTCCCACTAGACCAGGTTGTTTGAGGCCCCATCCAGTCTGGCCTTGAACACCTCCAGGGATGGAGTATCCACAACTCCCCTGGGCAACGTGGGCCAGTGTCTCACCACCCTCAGGGTAAAGAATTTCCTCCTAATTCCAATCTAAATCTACCCTCTTCCAGTTTGAACCCATTACGCCTCATCCGATCACTACAGGCCTTTGTGAAAAGTCCCTCCCCAGCCTTCTTGTAGGCCCCCTTACTTATAGACATGCATGCACTCACACATATACATATGTCATGATACAAATGAAACAAGTACGTTGTAAAAAATAGGAATAAACACAGAATTTCTGCATTAGAAGAACTTAAAAGAACTCCTGAGAAAGCATCCGAACAGAAGTAAAATATGAAGAGGAACTTTCTAGGTAATGGAAAAATATTCCACTTAGAAGATGCTTTGGCATCAAATCGGTCATAATTTATCCCAGAAGATTATAATCTTATATAATAGAAACGAAGCATGAAGTTCTGTTGAACCTAGTCACTGGCCAGTCTTTAACTTTCACTCAAACATGCACCACCCTCATCTCACCAAAAAAAAAAACAAGTGCCAAACTATCAAGTCAGTGTTTTTTTCTCTTCACTTATGTCAATGATAAATATCATCTAAGTAAGAATCATTAAATCTTATTTTATCAAGGGCTGAGCTAACAGTATGCTGCATGTTTGCAAGCAAGAACTTGCTCCTAGTTGAAAAAATCCTAATACAAGACAACACTTTTAAATACAGGTGCCTAACTTTAAGCATGTGCTTAAGTTCCACTGACTTGAAGATACTTATAGACATGCTTGAATTTAGACTGCATGTCCAAACTACTTATCAAATTTCCCCCATTTTTTTATAAAATGGAATAGATCAGTACTCCTTTCTGAAATAAATTTTGCTGAATTATATGATCTTGACACACTTGGGCATGTGAGTAACAATGTAAGAGACCAAAAAACCCCAAGATTCTGGAATTATGTGAGCAAGAAGCTAGGAGAACAACTACAGATTTCACAGGAGTGGTAATGAAACTCTAAGTAAGACAATTCCAACAAATATAAGAGTTAAAGTAAGAAATCAGAAAATAGTAACAAGTGAGAGAACGACAACAAATTATTTTTTAAAATGTATTACAGAAAAATAGTAAGTGTACAAAATAAACTGTTAGTGCAAGGAATAGTACTATATTTAAAGAGGTGAAAGGAAGGCTGAAAATTAATGCAACGCTAATCCACCATCAAGAAAACCTGAACACAGATTAAGAGGTCAATGAAGCAATTAGCAAATCAGCTGTGTAAAGCAATGGGTAATAGTGCATTATTAAAAAAGATATGTCAACAATAAGACATTCTCCCACTCAACAGGAATTTTCTTTTCCCACTCAATTAATGTCTGCTACTAAGGAACTTTATTGAAAAAAATAGAAAATGATAGCCAACAATGTTTGTTTATGCTAGAAATACATAAAAATAAAACATGTCTCAGAGTTAGCATTGGAGTAATCTCTTAAATGGAAAAAGGTAAAATGTTGAAAATTATAATAAAAGACAATACTCCTGTGCAGAATAGAGTCATCAGCAACCACAGGTTGAAGAGGGATAACTAATCTACAGATAAAATTTTGGTTTGGAAACAGGAAGAAAAGGAGACTAGATTTGCAGAAACACAAAACAAATACAAAACTAGGTAACAGGATTAGGGTAGAATCATACACTTAATGCAAACAGCTGACAGAACTAGTAGAAACAGGGATTTGGACCGGGAATAGTTATTGGAAAAGTTACAATGGATATTTCAGTCAAAAAAAATACTCAGCATCACACAAACAACAAAAATGCTATAGTTAGTCCTGGAAAACACTATATTTTTAGAAATAGATTTAGAAGGGCAATGTGTTGTAACTACTTCACCATTTGAAGATCTTTACTATTGTATCAACTAACCAGAGCCCAGCAGTTCAGAGATGGTGTTACCCACATACATTGAAAAATTCCTTTGACACAAACTAGCTGTTTGTCAGCAGTCTGTTTTCATGCTAGCACAACTCATGGCTTGTAAACACAAGGATACAGCCTTGAACATGAAGGCAGAACCTCTGATTCAGAAAGCCTTCAAGTCAGAGAGGGCTCAAAAGCTGCAGTATTAGATGGGGAATGTCACCACTTTTGCTTGCCCTACTGTTATCCTCTTTCCTAGGCATCCACTATGGGCCACTGTAAAAAAAGATGAATGGATTAGGTAGAGCTTTGGTTTACCCCTGTCCTGGTTCAGCCAGGACGGGGTTAATTTTCAGGAGATGTTGGGAGGGAGCCACAGCCGGGCTATTCCATACCCTGCTGATGTAACGCCCCCAGCTCAGAGCTTTGCAACATGCTTTGGGTGAAAGGGGCGTAGGTCCGCTCCGCTCCACCCGTCCGTCCGTGCACTCAGTATTTCTTGTTGTTTGCATTGTTTTTCTTACTGTCCTTATTGCTGTTGTTGCTCTGATTGTTTCTTGTGCATTATCATTAAATTCTCCTTATCTCAACCCCAGGCTTTGTGCTTTCCCTTTTCTTCCTTCCCACCCCTGGGGGCAGGGGTGGGGACAGCGGCAGGTGCTGCTCAGGCCCTGCTGGGCCTAAACCACCACACCCCTCAAAATGGCTTCTTAATGTTCTTTTCTCTCCCACCAAGCTTTATCAGTTAGAGTGCCTAGAACTGCATGGGATGTCCCTGAGTGCAAGACTGTGAGGACAGAAAACACACTGGACTGAACAGTGCAAATTCCGTTCAATTTCACCTCATAACTCCCAGTGCACCAGAAAAAAGACACCAGAGCAACAGCCTTTCTTGGATAACTTCTCCTGCTGTTCCTATGTGAAAGTTAGGAGTAATATTAATAAAAATGGGAAGCTAACTAGCAGAAATTATGAATGTGGGTCATGAGATTCATGAAACAGCTTTAAAAGAAAATGTATCAAATTTTATTAACAGTTTATGTTGCATTTTGGAATTTCTATTTGACCATGGAAATGTAAATAGTTATTCAAGAAAGAAAAAGTAGGAAGATGAGTCATCATGTTCATGATATCATTCATATGCTGTACTGATTTCCTAATCTTGTTTTAGTACAATTCCATCAAGTCATATCCACAAAAAGGAGACATCTGCTTTCGAAAAAGAAATGTCTTAAGACTACAGTATAAATCACAACAGACAGCAAAATTCTCTTTGGTAGTATAAAGTTACTTTATATATTATGAAAAGAAAATATGAAAGTTTATGCAAATTTTCTACACAACTACTACAAATGTATTTGACCAATAATAAAATTTCTTCTTTTTTGTTAAATCAGCTTACAAACCCAAACATTATTTCTAACTCCAACCATTAAAAAGCAGTGTTGTTTCCAAGAATTTGCCCTTTGTGATTAAGAGAGGACTCTTCCACTGCAAGCAAAAGCCAGGATAACATTCACACAAGCTGTAAGCTCTCCAATGTCAACAGCAAAGTCCCTTCCTATTTTACAATCTGCCAAGCGGGCACAGAGAGAAACAGCAGTGAGTTTCTCGCCCTTGATAAATGCAGTGTCATTGAACTCTCTATGATCTTGTGCCAGGTGCTTAGAGAGCCAGAAGAACTCTTCTGTTCTGCAAAGCTACCAACAAGAGCAGAAGCAGCAGCTGTGTTTTGCAGCAGTGGGCCCCCAATCTCATATCTTCTAAAACAGAAAATGCAAATTAGGGTCAAATTCCTGGAATTTTGAACAGCCAATCTGATTTCTGGAGTGGTCTTGCTGCAGCAATTCCTCTCAAAAGCTACTCAACTGGAAAAAAAAGACGACAAAGATGATGAAGGCGATAAAGGTGACAAAGGCGACGAAGGCGACAAAGAAGAGGCTGTGATGCTTGTTAGCTGATAAAGTGCATGCCAAACATCAGCTTGGAGAGACTGTAATAAAATTTTGTATTAAAAGCCTATTATAGAATGTAATATTTATAAAAACTTTCCATTAAAATCAGAAATCTGGACCAAGTCCAGCACAGAACCAATATATACTATGAAGCAAGATGGTTACTGGTTACGAACTCTGCATAGGTAAGGAGCTCTACACAAAAGCCAACACCTGAGAATGGCACATAACTTTGAACCTCTGCTCTCTACTGCTACATGCAAAATGCCTTTGCGAATGTAAAGGAATGCATCACTGTAAGTTCATGTTGCTATCAGAGCAGAAGGCAGGGATTAGATTATTTGATAAGATTCAGGACCACAGTACTCTGACACTAAGCTAAGATCAAACACTAAGAACCGATGACAAAAAACCTCTTTGGGGTAACAATTTTTAGCTTTGAGGGTCTTGCATCTTTTTAAGAGTAGAAAAAAGGTGGAGAAATTTAAAAAATAAGTCTGTCAAAAGAGCAATACTGGCAAAGAAAAAGTTCCATAAAGCTCAGGAAGTTCAAGTCAATTAAATTATCTTCAATAGACAGCAATAAAATAAATGTATGAGCAAATATTTTTGCAGTATTCATAAAAAGAAAGCACAACCAAACCTCCTGCTAATGGAGTGGAATGATCATAGCTAAGGGACTTTTTAAAAGGGCCTTTCTTCTGCTGCTCTGCTAAATGCTGCTTTTAAAATCTCATCTCCCATATATTATTATGGATTTTCTGTAAAATGGAAATTGCATTAGTAAAAACCTCTGATATTCCTTTCAAAATTTCATTTTATCCACAGACATGTCCAAAATCCGAGGGCAGGGGGGAAGGGGCAGGAAGTTATAAAAACATTACTTCAAGTTGGTTCCATTTCAAGGCTTCTTCACGTCTCCCATTCAGCTTGAGACTTTGTCTTCTCTTCCCACAGACAGACGCATGCAGACGCTTACAAGTCCAGATGCCTGCCGCAATCTGAGTGCCTCATCTACTCCATTTATCCCCAAACCAGCATAACCCATTTCTCTCTCATTTCAGTCAGAATAAGCTTTCTCCTCCTCCCAGTGAAGTCTGTCTCAGCTCTCAACTGGAATATGCTTAGTACAGGTGAAATGTTCATGCACTTACACCTGCTGCACTCCTTTAAGTCTCTACAAAGCACATAAAGATGTTTCAGAAACTTACACGTTCACAAGTTTGAGCACTTTTCTCATAGAAGCATCATACAGCACATTCTTTAGATCAGAGTAAACCTTCTGTCAGTCATCACATTCCTACTACAGAGCACAAATACAAGTCTTCTCAACGCAGTAAGAATCCTATTTTAGATATTTATAAATATTCATTATTTATATTATTTTTATATTTATATACTTTCTCCTTTCTTAAAAGGAGGAAGGCATTTATGTAAAATGAAAGAAAAAAAAAAATCAAACTCCAAACTGAAAAAACCCCCATCCAGCAGAGAGAGTTTCATCCTGCCTCATTAAAATGTGGCAGAGACAGATGCAACTAAACAAGCTTACTACAAAATGTATCAAAAAGAATAGAGACGGCATTAGGCGGTCCATTTATAATTTGTACCAGAACGTCCGTTTCTTCCAATTTGTACCAGAACGTCCGTTTCTTCCTCTTACATGATGAACACACACATGTGCGCACACACACAAATCCGCAAAGGCTGCCCAAGGATAACTGGTAGCTACATTTCTGACAAAATGTCTCGCAGATCATCCAAAGGGTAAGAGCAGGTCATCAATTTCCTACTGACTGCATGGGAACATTTGTGAAATCTAGCCCCACTCAAGAGAATATTTAAGCTTATGTTTAGTTTTAAGGTTATCTATAAATGTATTCATGTTCAGAAAAAGATTTAAGCCCAAGCATAAAAGTAGATGAAAAAATAATGCCCAGGTCATTTGCTGAACCTAGGTCTTAAAATTCAATGGCTGAATCACAGTATTTCTTTTCCTAGGGTTGGTAAGATGTGACGGGTACTAAACTAACCAGTCTGAAGTGCCTTCAGGAGGATCTGCTCCATGAGCTTGCCAGGCACAGAGGTGAGATTGACTGGCCTGTAGTTGCCAGGGTCCTCCTTTTTTCCCCGTTTTTAAAACAGGGGTGATGTTTCCCCTTTTCTAGGCAGCAGGAACTTCACCACACTGCCATGACTTTTCAAATATGATGGAAAGCAGCGTAGCAATTTCATCCACCAGCTTCCTAAAGACTTATGGATGGATCTCATCAGGTCCCATGGACTTGTGTGCCTTCAGGTTCTTTACATGGTCTCAATCCTGATCTTTACGTACAGTGGGTGGATCTTTCTCCCAATCCCTGCCTTTACCTCAAGTGGTGCGGCTAGAGCCCTTGCCAGTGAAGACTGAGGCACAGAAGTCATTGAGCAAATCTCAGCCTTCTCCGTAACCCTGGTGACAAGGTCCCCTTTTCCTTCTGGAGAGGGCCCACATCTTCCCTAGCCTTCCTTTTATCACTGACATACATGTAGAACTTTTTCTTGTTGCCCTTGATGTCCCTGGACAAATTTAACTCTATCTGGGCTTTTGCTTTCCTCATGTGATCCCTAGCTGCTAGTCAACTTCTATGTATTCCTGTCCTTGTTTCCACTCTCTGTAGACTATCTTTTTGCATCTAAGTGTCTCCAGGAGCTCCTTGTTCATCCATGCAGGCCTTGTGGCATTAGTGCCTGCCTTCCTCTTTTTCGGGATACATTGCTCTTGGGCTTGGAGTAGGTGGTCCTTGAATACTAACCAGCTTTCTTGGGCCCCTCTCCCCTTCAGGGCTTCATCCATGATACTTCACCAATCAGATTCATGAAGAGGTCACAGTCTGCTCTCCTGAATTCCAGGGTGGTGAGCTTGCTATGCACCCTCCTTGTCACCCGGAGGATCTTGAATTCCATCATTTCATGGTCACTGCAGCCAAGGCTGCCCTTGAGCTTCATGTTAGCCACCAGCCCTTCCTTGTTGGTGAGCACAAGGGCCAAGCATAGCACCTCTTCTCATAGGTTTCTCTAACACCTGGAGAAGGAAGTTGTCCTCGATGCATTCCAGGAACATCCTGGATTGCTGGTGTGCTGCTATACCATCCTTCCAATGGATATCCAAGTGATTGAAATCCCCCATGAGGATGAGGGCTTGTGAACGTGAAGCCACTCCTATATGCCTATAGAGCGCCTCATCCACTCGTTCTTCCTGGTCAAGTGGCCTGTAGCAGAGTCCCACTGTGATAATGCCTTCTCCTACCTTTCCTTTAACCCTGACCCATAAGGTCTCTGTCAGTTCCACATCCATCCCCAGGCCAAACTCCATGGACTCCAGCTGGTCATTGACATAGAGGGCAACACCCCCCTCCTCTTCTTCCCTGCCTGTCCTCCCTAAAAAGCCTATATCCTTCTATTCCCATACTCCAGTCATAGGAGACATCCCACCACATCTCAGTGATGCCAATAACATCACAGCCCTACAGACATGCACACATCTCTAACTCCTTTTTTCCCCATACTCTGTGCATGTACATAGACGCATTTAAGTGAGGCCCCTCTTGAAGCTGACTTACCAGCTGGAACAGTTACTGGCTTGGGGCCCACAACTCAGGCACCAGCAGCTCAAGCATAGAGGCAGAACAAGACTGAAAGCAGAACACATGTCTTCCTCCATATAACAGAACAACCAATATTATCAAGGTGGGACAGTAACTTCAGAAAATAAAAATGAAAAGCAATCTCCTGTCACCACATACCTCAGAGCGCGAGTTCAGAGATTATATGATGAAAACCAGTTTCTGAGAAAGTGTCAGCATGCTCTATTTTTGTTGCCACAACCAGTAGTGCTCTAGTTCTGAAAATCAGGTAAATGCTACTTTCCTATCTACATGGAGATGCTTGAAATCAGACACCTGTATTTTAAAAGTTCTGGCTTACTATACAATATTTATAGTTTGTCCAAGTATTTGGGTTACTGAGACAGACAAGCACTATTAATAATCATCCTGAAATTTAAGGCTAGACAAGCAAAGTTGGATAAATACTTGTTTTTGTTGAGCAAAAGTAAATAAAAATCATGTATGAGATTTTCTTTCATCTAAGTTTAATGAATGAAGCACTAGGTTATGGATATATGATGATATTCCACAACAGGTGGATGGTGAAGTCTAGTAAACCACACTCTTTTAAGAGTGAAACGATAGTTAACAGCAACAGAAGGCCATATTGTCAGGTGTGGTCCAGGATTTCCAGATCAAAATAGGTAACTTCCAGTATGTCCACACACTTCCACGTATCCTCCCTTTAGCCTACCTACTCTATGAACTCCCAGTGCAGGCTAGCGCAGTCAAATGTGCTTTTAACTAACACAGAAAAATTTAGGTCAATTTACCAGTAAAGACTCTTGGCTGTTGGTATTTCCATTTCAGTATTTCCCATCAATAAGTCAAACACAAATGTTTAAAGCTTCATTATCCTTCAGCAACCCCAGACGCTAGCTTCTTGATTACTTACTAGGTTGTTGTATACTACTCCATCTTTTAAGCTGCAACAAGGATTATGGTATTATAAAATCACTTAGAATTTTCATTGTAATATAAACTATTCATAGCATCTGTTATAACAGAGTGAAATTGTTCTCCTTAGTCTATTGCTGAAAAAAAAGAGAGAGGTGAATCCAATTCCCCAGTGCTGTGCAGCGTATCGGAAGAGCAGGCTACATTAAAATGCTGATATCTAAGGTTACCCGTTTCATGAACCCAGCTGCACAACTACCCCAGCACATCAGTCTCACGTCCTAAGAATTTCAGGACTATTCTACTTCTTATGACTACAAATCACTTACAAAAAAAAAAAAATTGTATATTGTTAGCTATAACATTACTACTTCAGTGCCCAGGTAGTTAAACTGGAAAATCCAGCCTCTGCATCCAATATTTAAGACAGTTCTTTCAAGTGCTCAATAAGCCAATACTACTGTACTGTTGTAAATTAGGCCAGGATTTCTCATGATGTTTTATCAGTAACTTCAAGAATATTACATTATTCCTTTCATACTCTTTTGCTTTACCTAACATTGCAGATCCCCCTAAATGGTTTGTTAGGGGTTTTTTTTATTGTGTCTAAGAGACTATGTAAATAAAACCTAGCACACATTCAGCTGGAAAATATAACTCCTGGGCATGCCTGGGGCATTGCCATTTGTGCAGCAGGACACCCAGACAGGACACTGAGAGCTTTGTTAGTACAAGAGGTAAATTCAGTTGGTGGTACATCACCCCTGCCTCCAGCCTGAAAGACGAGGGGGAGCTCCATTAGTGGCCATCATCTTCTTGGAAAGAGATCTACAGCATGGCAGTCTGTGTGGTAGTTTGTGTGGGCAGGGAAAGAGGGGAGGGCGCAGAGCCACAGAAGCCCAACAGCAGCTAGTTTGGATCTACCGAAATGGTGGGTACTCACTCTAGGAACAAAACCACTGCTTCTTCAGAGAAAGTCCCAGTAATGTGTGATGTAGCCACCCAGACAGAACTGGCAAGAGAGGAAACTTCAATACAGGCCGGAGGCTGCAGTGACTGCCAAAACCCCTCCCCAGGGGATAAGACAAGTAGCTGCACAAGATGTGCTCAGGTGGACAACCTGTTACATCAGGTGGCTGAGCTACAGGAAACAGTAACTAGGCTGCACAGCATCAGAGGAGCAGAGGCAGAGATCAATAGGTGGCTTCAGAACCAAGCTTCAGCAACAGATACCACCGAGGATGAAGCACCCTGGACACTGGTATCGCACAGACACAGAGCTCCACCATGACATGTGCTTGTAGTGGGAGACTCCCTGTTAAGGGGCACAGAAGCACCCATCTGCCGGCCTGACAGGGAGTCATGTGAGGTATGCTGCCTTCCTGGAGCAAAGATATTCCAAGCCCTGGGAGAGAAAGTGAAGAATTTTGGTGCTCAGGTTATCTTTTCCTCCGTATTACCAGTTCAAGGACTGGGAGCTGATACTAATAGGCACGTAATGCAGATCAACTTCTGGCTACGTGGCTGGTGTCGCTGAGAGGGTTTTGGCTTTTATGATAACGGGAGCTTCTATCAGGACTACAACCTGCTAGGAAGGGATGGAATCCACCTGTCTAAAAGAGGTAGGGCAATCTTTGGCAGCAGGCTGGCCAACTTGGTGAGGCAGGATTTAAACTGAAAGACTCAGGGGGAGGGATCCAAAATGGCAATGCCCACATCACCACCACCACTACCACCAACTACAAATAAAACAGGCCAATTAGGATAGTGTAAGATGTGCTTCAGCTGTCTTCCTAAATGAAAATCCTAAAGTTAAAAGCATCAGCCACTTGCTGGCCTAAAACAATAAATTCATTTTGCCATGATGAACCTAAACTGGGGGGCACAGACGCTTCCCCAGATATTAAAGGCAGCAATAATGGTCGACAAAAACATCATCTGCGGTGGTATACCAAACATCCTATAAATATTAACAAAACAATCACCAACAAAACCACGCGCAGGCAATCAGCAACTTCACATGTTCCTTCAGGCAGGCTTCGGATGCATGCTAATGCATGCAGTCTGGGAAACAAACAAGAGGAACTGGAGCTCCATGCCCAGTCAGAAGGTTATGATGTCACAGGAATAACCAAAACATGGTGGGACAACTCACATGACTGGGGGATTGTAATTGATGGCTATAGGCTATTCTGTAAAGACAGGCAGGGTAGAAGAGGAGGAGGAGTCGCATTCTATATTAAGGAGAACCTTGAATGAATGGAAGTCAACTATGGTAATTGTGGAAGCCCTATTGAATGCCTCTGGGTCAAAATCAGAGGGGTTGTCTCCAAGGGAGACCTTACAGTAGGCATCCGTTACCGACCCCCAAACCAAGACAATGAGACCGACGAAGTGCTACTTGGGCCAATTAAGCAAGCTTCCAGCCAACAAAACCTTGTTCTTACAGGAGACTTTAACTACCCAGACATCTGCTGGAAGAACAACACAGCAGTTCATCTGTCATCCAACAAATTCCTGGAATGCTTAGAGGACTCCTTCCTCACACAGGTAGGTGCTAGATGTGCCAACCAGGAAAAGGGGTGCTGCTGGACTTGTTGCTCACTAACTTAGAAAACAGGCTCTTTAATATCTCAGTTAGTGACAGCCTTGGCTGCAGTGATCATAACATCGTAGAGTTTGGGATAATACTGAGCACGCTGAAGGTTAGTTCCAAGACAAAAGTTTTAAACTTTAGAAGAGCAAACTTCAGCTCGCTCAGGGCTCATGGCAGGGATCCCGTGGGAAGCTTCCATGGAAGATAAGGGAGCTAGTGAGTGTTGGGGGTTTTTCAAGAACACTCTCCTAGACACTCAAAACCAGTTCATCCCCTCTAATGGCAAGGGAAGCAGGTGGAGCAAGAGACCCCCTTGGCTCAATTGTGACCTTCTGGGTCTGCTCAGAACCAAAAGGGAAACGTACCAGAAATGGAAAAGTGAAGTATTACCCGTTGAAAATTACAAGGGCATTGCCAGGGTATGCAGAGATGCAGTTAGGAAAGAAAAAGCTCAACTTGAACTGAAGTTGGCCAGGGATGTCAGAAACTTCAAGAAAGCGTTCTTCAGATACATTACCAACAAGCAGAAGCAGAAGGAGAGTACTGGCCCGCTGTTAAACAGGAGAGGTGAACGAGCCACCAACAGCGCTGAAAAGGCAGAGGTCCTCAACACCTTCTTAATCTCTGTCTTTATTAATGCTGTCGGGTCCCAGGCCACGGGAACAAAAATCCAGACTGATGAAGACACAGACCCACCATCAGTGAAGGAAGAGTTGGAGTGTTAACTGCTTCAGGAGCCTGACCCGTACAAATCGATGGGCCTGGATGCCATCCACCCAAGGGTGCTAAAAAAGCTGGCTGATGTTGTTGTGAGGCCACTCTCCATAATCTTTGAGAAGTCGTGCAGATGAGGAGACGTGCCTGAAGACTGGAAGAGGGCTAATGTCACCCCTATCCACAAGAAGGGTCACAAGGAGGACCCAAGTAATTATAGACCTATTAGCCTTATGTCAATCCCTGGGAAGTTTATGGAGCAAATCCTCCTGGGGACTATGACAAGTAAACTGAAGCACGTAATTAGGAAAAGCCAGCATGGATTCACCAGGGGCAAATCGTGCTTGACAAACCTGATCACCTTCTAGACAAGGTGACCCACTTGGTTGATGCAGGGCAAGTAGGAGACGTAGGCTACCTAGACTTCTCCAGGGTGTTTAATATGGTCCCCCACAGCCTCCTTCTTGAAAAACCCACAAGTTACAACGTAGACAAACGGTGTGTACGGTGGGTGGGGAACTGGCCAGTTCATAAGCAACTTGAATGTTGGGATC
>JAVSBS010004607.1:0-10678 GCA_033124195.1 Coracias cyanogaster
TATATATGTTTTTGGTTTTTTTTTTTTGGTCCCTGTATAAAGATAGATCATAGAATGGTTTAGGTTGGAACAGACCTTAAAGATTATCTAGTTCCACCCATCCTGCCATGGGCAGAGACACCTCCCACTAGACCAGGTTGCTCAAAGCCCCACCCAGCCTGGTCTTGAACACCTCCAGTGATGGAGCATCCACAACTTCTCTGTGCAACCTGTGCCAGGGTCTCACCAATCTGAGTGAAGAATTTCCTCCTAATTTCCAGGCTAAATCTTTTTCCAGGTTGGGGGTTTTTTTCAGATGTTTTCCTCATTTTTATTTGCAGTTGAGAGAAGTAGGGTGGCTATGTTTAATAACCTCATGCTCTTTTTTCTAAAGTGTCATTACTTTTCCCATGTCATGGCTTCAGCCAAGCTACATCACCTCCATGCCTATTATAGCTCTTCTAGAACTGCCATCAGTAGCCAGATGTTTATTGTGAGGGCATCAGTAAACATCACTTTGGACTTACACTTGTTCTTCCTTCTGCAATTATCAAAACCAAGATTTTTCATAATTTAATTCTCATTTCCCTTCCCTTCCTAAAATGATACGTATTCTTGGAGTATTGCATCCATCCAACACTTACCCAATAGTTTTGACTTTGTGTGAAAGTGTTTTGGGCCAAACTAAACTTCAGCTCACATGACTCAATGTTGTCTGATGGGCCCTGGTCCTTCTGTGATGGGAATTGGTTCAGCCATAGTCTAAGCAGTGAACAGAGCTGCTATGTTCTGGTCGAGGTTTTGGTCTGTACCGTGGTAGAGCTGAATTAGGTTTCTATGGTCAGCCCGTAATATTAATCTACCAGTATAAGACCAACTGTATGTAGCAAATTAATATGTCTGTATGTTTGTGCACGTGTAAAATAGCATCTAAAAGCCACAGGAACGTGAAGTCTGAGTGATACCTGAACAGCGGCTCCGGTGGTGTGTGTTTGTTCACTCTTAGCTGTTGTTGCAGAAATGTATTTGTCCTCCTGCTGTGTTCTTGGGTTTTTTTGTTTGGGTTTGGTTTTTTTGGTGCTTTGGGGTTGTTTTTTTTTTTTCTTAGACTTGTTTTTAGCACTTGCGTCTTGGGCAAATTAGTCATCTTTTCCCTTAAAAAAAAAAAACCCAGTTCTACTACAGCGCGACTTCCGACAAGTTTATTTTTGTGCCTTCTCAGCCCATTTATTCCATCTGTCTTCACCTCACCTCACTTCTGATGTCTTCTGTTATCTGGGCTTTCTTCCAAACATACTAACTGGCAGCTACAAAAAAAGGAAACCTTTGAAATGCAGAACTAAAGAAGTCATTCAGGCTGCAAACTGACAATTCATACACTTTATATCCTGTTCTGTATTTTTCTTTGTGTTGGACTGAACAGCCAACAACGGCCAAGCAAAACATGGTTGTCAGTTTTATTATTTTATTATTTTCCTTCAGTGTGGTTTTTTTTTTCTTTATTAACATTGCCTTTTTTCTTCTAAAGAAAAGACCAAAAACAAAGGAAAAAACCAAACCCCACGACACCAGGAACAGGAAGCAGATTCTGAGGATATCCTTACCTTTTTGCTTACCTAGGTCTTGGATAGTAAGGGCAAAAAAAGAAAATACCAACAGGTTGCTCAACTCTGCTCTGAAATTTGTACCTCTTGAAGCCATTCCTGAGATAGTAACTTTTGCTGAAAATATGAGTTCAGAGCATGGCTCTGCCACCTGCTCTTTGTCACCACAGTTTGGGTTTTGCACCTTGTCTTCAAAGAAGATTGAACCTGGCTCCCAGTGGAATGGGTGGCTGCCTATTACATCAACTCCCTCCTCTTTGGAGCCATGGGATGGAGCTGAGATGGACACTAACCCAGGCCTGGCTCCAGAAAGCTAGATCTGGATTAGCTTTTCTAACACCTTCTGCCAAAACCAAATATATCACCTCAAGCTTCCTCATCCCAAAGGAAGAAGGTAGGCTTCCTGACTCCATCCTGTGGGTGTATTCTCTGCCAAATTCAGGAAATTCTATCGTTTCAGGGGCATGCAGGCATGTAGCAGCACCAGTGGCTGCATTGTGACCAGGTGAGCCCTCTTCCATATCAGCAGGGCTCATGGTCATGATCTTCAGAACCCAGGGCCATGGGGATCACCAGGCTGCAGTGAATGCATAGCAGAGGCAGAATAATGGCAAAAAGAGCAGAAAAAAATGACATAAAGAAGCATCAAAGAGATGCCTCCTTCCACCTACAAAGTAGAACTGTTCCTTCATCCTGATGAAAGATCTTGCTCAGGGTAATCTGGGACTTCACCATCCCCCCGAGAGAATTTCTGCAATCTGGGTTGATGGCAAAAGGAAGTGAGCATCCTCATGCTGGGCCTCGCTCCTCAGCTGCTTCCCAAGTCCGCTCTGTTTTCTGCCATCTCCCAGTTCATATCCATGGCAGGATCTTGGGTTTCGTCTGTAAAGCGTTAGCAAATCATTTGTCAGCTACATCAGGATCTTCCTATCTACTTTCAATCCTCTGAGACCACTCTGTATGTACAGGGTGCTGTTAACTAAACGAGGCTAAAGACCCAGCTCGCAGCTGCAAGACATGAAGCATCCCTAGCTGAAAGTTTAGTTTTGGAATCAGTTGCCAGTGGGGATAAGAACTAAATATTCAGTCAAGAGGTTAAATCCTGCAGAATGGCAAGATGTTCCCTGTACACCCTAAAACCTTGACAATTGATCAGTTCTCCCAACCCTTCACTTTGATGCCTGGTTAAAAATTTGCTCGTTTATTTCTTGCACAAAGGAGAGAAGTGCTTCATTCGTAATCAGCAGAAGTTTATTGACAGGGCTGGGCTCAAGGGGTGCTTCTGTCAGAATGCAGATCGTCAGGATCAGCCTGAGCTCCTTTTACCCCTCCTCACATTTGTCCTGCCTCAGCATCTTCTCTGCAGGCTAGTTAATACGAGCTTAGTTTTTTCCTCTCCATTTGGCACACAATTCCTTCTTCTTTTTCTCGAGCAGCTCCAGCCCCTAACTTGCTCTTCTCCAGCCTGTCATCTGCTACTATTATCCCGTTGTACATATAGCACAGCTTAATCATAGTAATATATTATGGCTATGTGTGTGTTTTTCCCCTCCTCTGGGTATTTATGAGATATCTGTGAGCTGAAGAGCAGTCTGGAAGACTGAAAATTGTTGGTAGACCACACAAAAGAATTTGACAGAAGATAGATTTCCTTTATCCAGCTGGAAGCTTGTGATCTCTCAAGACAATTTTATTGCTAATTTATTGGTAATAGAAGAAACAGTGGAGTTCTGAGATACATTAAAAGGTAAAAATTGTTAGGTCCAAGTATTAGATAACAAGTGTTGATCACAAACTGAGTAGCAGGAGTTGAGCATTGAGTAACTGGAAGTCACTTTGTTCTTCAGCCAGTCGTGTGTGGATCAGCTCTGTATTTTTACACTAAAGGGAAGCTTTAAAAACCTCCGCCATACTCTTTTTTATTTTTATTGAGCATGACCATAAAATGGTAAATATTGGTTTATTGTTCAGTAATTTATAAAATTGCTTCCATAAATCCTTTGAACCATGTTGAGATATCTGAAGATGTTGCATACAGAGGTTTAAATTAAGGTCTTCCCCTCTTAGTAGTAGTAGGAATAGTACTATAATATTTTGGGACTTAAATTTATTTTATTGGTCCACTCTACAGAACACCATATTCTGGATACCCTTAACAGTTCACAGTTCCATAAAGAGAATTTTCAGAAGATTTTAAGTCCTTTTGGCCCTGGTTGAAGAAAGGGTATAAACAGGAATCTGTGTTCCAGATTACCAGCTTTGTTCCTGCATTTTAAACTAGATTTCACAAGCACTTAAATCTTGTTGTGAAATTGTTTGCTTCCTCCTACACATCTATTGGAAGAAAGGCCTAAAGCACCTCTGTTTTTAAAGGGTGGAGGCTGGCCTCCTCTTTCCAACCTAGGTGGGAAACTCCACGTGTTTCCATAGATTAGGTTAAACCTGATCTTCTCTGAGAAGACTTGATCTCTGGGTAGTGTTCTCTGAGCATGGAATATTTGAGCATGGTGTAGAGGCCACCACTCCTTTCGTTCGACACACAAAGGGAGGGAAAGATTATCCCTTACCTTAGGTCACTGGTCCAGCATGGGGGAGACCTGAGTGCAGACTTCAGCTCTTGTTTTTTCCAGGTGGAAGAAACGGTGCTTGGTGGGATAATGCTGAGAGATACTTCATGAGTGGAGAAAATAGCACCACGACTGTTTTAAATTTCCTTCCTTTTGCGTGCTTAGGCAGTTCCCTGCTCAGTCTTTTGTGTTTCGTAGGTCTGTTTGGAGTGTGTGTTGTATGTGGTAAGAAGAGCATCCACTCGAAGGCTGTGGGGACCAGGCGCCTAAATCCTGGTGTGAATCTCAGTGCTTTGTGCTCATGGTGTCAATCACAGCCTCAACCTCTGAAGTGAAAAATTAGCAGACTTGTGGTGATCATAGCGTAAACCACCAACATGGTTAGGCAAGATAAGCCTAGACAGTTTTGAATATTAAATCCTAACTGCAGAAAAGGAACTGCTTTTATGAAATTAGTTGCTTTCCTTGATTGAGTTTCCTCATTAGACCGTTCCGTCTGCCATAAAAACCTTTGCTTCTTGTGCCAATGAATGAGATTGATCTTCTAAACCTTTCAGCATACTACCTGCAAAGTTACAACACTCAAAATAAATAAATAAACCTAGCATGTAGTTCCTTGGTTTCGAACTTTGCAGATTCAGGGTTCACTAAGAAGTCATTGCTCTCTTTCCTTTAAAAGAAGACAACTATATAGAATAATAGAGTTCTCTGTCTAGCATACAAACCCATCTGGAAAGAATTTAGTCTGCAATAATTGTGGCCATTTGATTTAGTTTTAAATCCCTGTAGGTAATTCAACTGTAAATTTATTGGGGTGAGTTTATCCCCAAACCGCCCTTGGATCCAATGTTTTAGAGATGAATTTGGCCCACTGCACTCAAGCTAGAGCCTGCATTGTTTCTGTTGCATCAGGATATTATTATGTGCTATAATGACCATTGTGATAAACAGACCTTTGCTAGAAATAAAGAGACAACACAATCACCTGAACCGTATTTATTTTTCAGACCTTTAAAGATTAGTAATTCTTTGGTTATGAATATGTTTATATCTAAATCACTCAGGCAATCCTGGTGTAGGTCACTATTCTGTTATTCCGTACTCCTCTGAGTCTTTTTGGTTAAGGGAAATTCTCTGCATTTCACATTCTGCTTCAGGAGAAAAAAAAAAAAGTTTCAAGAGGCATTCGGCCCATAATGTAAACAATGCCATCTGTCTTTTTCTTTGTAAAATCTTCTTTGAGATAGCCCCGATATGCCTACTGTTTTCAATCACTTAAAAGGCAGTAATTCAATTATATCATCCTCTCTGTAGGAACTGCCATTGCTTTCAGTCCACTTCCAGTCCTGACACAAGTAAATCACTTTGATAAGATCCCCCTTTTATTTATTTATTTATTTTTTTTCTGAGGAGACTAGCATAAGTAATGATGCCAGTGATAGACCAAGGACAAAATGACCATAATGCGCTTTCTGTAGGACAGGAAAACATGTGCCATTGTGATTTATCGCTCGGAAAAAGGTTTTTCCTTGGAATTTCTACAACATCCACACTCTCCAAGCAAAGAGCATTAGCAAGTATGAATGGCCAAACGGTAAATTCAGACCGAGCAGCAGATTTAAACAGCTATCGCTACCTAGATTTCTTAAATGGGAACAGAAGGTCAAAGCCATTTTGGAAACGTGCCCAGGTCGTATTCATCCTTGGTATAATGCCACCCACTTACATGGAAACATGCTGGGAACGTGGAAGGTTGGATCTTCCTTACAAACTGCTATGGCTTATCATGCAGATATGCCCTCCTTCTATTTAAAAATTGTTTGGGTGACTTCAGTGCTTTGTGCCACCAGTGAAGTGAGGACCTGGCAGACACATCTAACCTCCCAGAATAGACGCGGCACGAGATCGGTAGTATCTGTAGACTTCCTGCTACAAACTGGCCTTGATGCTGATGCTGGGAGAGCATGGTTGGAGCTGAGCTGCCTCTGGGCACATCTATCTCTTGCCCCTGATTCCAGAAAAAGGGGAGAGCACTTGATGAAGGTGGTCATGTGTGATGTGTAATCTTGTTTGAAAGGAGCAGGGCCACAGGTGTCTCTTGAAACACAGACCAATAACTCAGCACAAATAACCCCAGAGCTTGTGTTTTCAAATTTGTGAAGACAGTTGGTCTTATATTCACTGAGACCACATCCAGGAAATGCAGTGGGAAGCTCACTTTGCTGAAGAAGCAGCACCACGTAGGTAAGAGGTGACTGGTAACGTTAAAATGCCACAGGCCACGTTTGGCATTTCCAGTGACATGTTCTGAGAGAAACCTTTTGTTAAGTAATTTTGGCAAGTCTGTGTGAGGAAGCTGTGATCTGGCCAGGGAAAAGGCATTCATTTGTATTTAACCTAATAAATTAGGAGGCTTTTTAGGATGTTATTGATGCAGTAGGTTGTTTCCTTTCACAGAGAAAGCGTGGAGAGCCTTATCCAAAAGCATTCCTATGCCCGATCCCCCATTCGAACCTATGGAGGAGAAGATGATCTTGGAGATGACAGCCAGGCAACACAAAGCAGAGGTAGGAAAATGTGCTCATGAGATAAACTGTGGTGACCTAGTTATGCTTGAGAAAAGGAGGACCATGGTCACTACTGTGGTACTCTGAAGCATTTAAATAGTCTTTCTGCCATGAAGCCCTATAATGAAGCATAGTTATTACCATACAGCTCTTCTGGACATCTGATATGCCCATGTCACTGGTGTAGGTGGCTAGTTCAGTAGGTAGCTCTAGAGATGCCTATACAGCCTTTGCCATCTCTACTATCTCTGCTTCCTCTTCAAGATGGCTGAAAAACAGTCAACTCCATTGCTGCGGTGCTGAGAACAATCCAACATTCCCCATCCCTTGGCAGGACTTACTAGCTGAGGCTCAGCACTGTTTTTAAAGTACCATGTAGGTGTGACATGTTCTGCCCCTCCAGCCTGCTATAAAGGGAAGACTTGGTTCTGACCATCTTCAGCCAGCCTGTGGTTAACCTGCTTTGCCTCTGCAGGATGGAAAGTCCATAGCTCCATGGAAAATGGATGCTTAGTTATTCTCTTGGTCTCTAAGAGGTGCTTTTCCTGCCGAGGCAATTCACCTCAAAAGCTTTATCAAATGGCTTGTCTACTTTAATAGTCACAAAAGTAGTAGCAAGGCAGCGCTGTTCTTCATGGGGTTACTCACTGGACAAACCCTGTCTGTCATAATTTGCCACTGGAAATAGATCTCAAACCCATCCCGTGGGATCGCTGACTAGCATAAACTTGTGTTGCATTATACTCTGCATGTTGACTTTGTGACCTGCCTGATATGCAACAGCCACTTGAGGTAAAGCAGTTCTATCTGCCTTCCGACTGGCAGTGCCCTTGTCTTGTCCTCTAACTTCATACAGTGTCGCTAAGATAAGAGCATTATTTCTGGTCATAAGCTCTTCAGACTTGTGCAGGGAACACACACTTATTTTTAACCACGAGTTGCTCTTCAACAGAATGTGATTAGGTGGGCTTGTTCCTACACGCCTGTTCTAAGAGCAGTTCCTTAGACTGCGGAGTTTCTGGAGCAACTCCTCAGCTGGTACGATGCCATCCTGTCATGTACTTCTGAGGGATTACCTCGCTTCACGCCATCTTAGATCCTAGGCCAGTTATTGTTGAAGATAGTATTAAATTTTCCCTTGCCAGAAGTGCTCAGAGAAAGGCACCTTCTCTCCAAGAATTACATTTTTCCCTGTGATTATGCTCTCCTTTGGGAGCGACAAAATCAACCAGGTGAACCTCAGTATGCGAACCGGCCTTTAGAGCCTTTCTATTCTGAAGAGTATCCTGAGGAAGGTGCCAGAGGACAAAGAAATAGTTTATTACAGTTAATTTTATGTGTGATACGTACAGGGTACTGTTCTGCATTTGCTTGCAATATGGCAAATGAGTCAGTGAGGAAGAAGATGAGTTGTGGCAACCAACCATTTTCTAATCTGGGAGCCACATGCTAGCAAAGGACATGAGTGTTCTGGGCAACCAGAGGCATGCACAGAGGGTAAAACGAGCTGCCCTTGCAGATGAGCTCCTCGTACTGCCTCCACTCCCTGTTTAGGCCTGGCTTCCTTAAATAAGAAGTCCTCCAAGATACTGGGAGAGAAATAACAATCTTACTGAAACTCCACAGACACTTTTATTTCTTCTGATGCATTTGAAAACTGCCTTGCATGTGAAATGGAGGAGTGTCCTTCCATATGTATGAGAGTTGACGGCCAAACAGAAACATGCTGCTGGGTGGTGTGTGTTACAAGCTCTCCAAGGCCTCGACTGCCTCAGAATTACCTCAGCATGTTTCCTTGGTGCTGGCAAATGTGGAACACGAGACTTTTTGAAGTACTAAGTTGCAATTAGAGACCATTGCAGTTGGAGGAGGAAAGGGCCCTTATGGAGGCTCCTCATGAGAAGGAATCGCATACTTTGTTCTGTGTAGAACAAAGGAAGTCTATTACTGCTATTTATTTCTAATTACATCCAGAGCCTTCTCATCTCAGCCATCTAAAGATGGAAGTGGCTAGCCTTCAGTAGTATGTTTATCACAAGAAGTCTGTTTCCGAAGGAATTAACAGATAAGAAACCTATAAATCCAATTAAAACTCTTTAATGCATAATGCCTGGGTGCCTGCGCTCCAGCATCCACACACAGGGTTCATGGTAGCCACCTGGAACGGAGCCAGATATAAACCTTCTTGTCAAATCCAGATTCGCATCCCGCTTTCCCTGTAGTGTGGTACCGCTCAGATATCCCTGGATTTGTAAAGGGCTTTGATTTGAGAATATATCCCTAAAGAGATTTATGATTTTTTTATATATATAATAATTTGCATTTTTTCTTTCTGTTGTTATACTTTTCTTCCGCGTACATAGATATGGTTGGTTAGTATACATCATCCCAGTAAGTTTACCTTGACAGATAGATGTCTTCCTATTTTTCCTTTTCACGATTTGGATGAATCTATCTTCTCCAGTCAGATTTATGAAACTAATATCTGTCACAAAATCTGCTGACTCAGAATGTTTTGCAATACTATTATATTTTGGCAAACATTCTTGCCAGTAAATCTATTTCTTAAAGAAAGAAACATTTTCTCAATGGACAAGAAAGAAAATGCAGAAGGGACACGAATTGAATTATTGTTTGCGTAGGAATAAAAATTGAGAGTTTATTTATAGGGTTTCATTGTATTCCCCTTTTCTAGAAATCAGACATCTGATGATGACCAGATGCACAGAGGAACTGCAGAGGTGAAGGGCAACGTTGTCACCAGACAATCTGAAAATTACTATGTATAATTATCCAAACCGATTATTCGATGCTTCCCCAAAAATTTACTGTCAAAATAAAATAAGTAATCAGTTCTAATTTAAAGAAATCATTTTTCTTTTTTTTTTTTTTTTTTTTTGTCATTCTGCAATCTTCAGAGAAAAAGTGCTTTAAAGAGGTGGAAGATTTGTGAAAATAATTTTTGGAACTTTTCAGATTAAAAAAAAAAAACCCAAACCACTTTCATTTGAGCAAAAGTAGATAAGTAACTTGAGAGCAAATGTATTATATTTTTGTGCCTTTCACTTAATCTTGCATTTCTTACTATGATTTAGCATTACTGTTGCTCCTTAGAAAGTTGGAAAAATAACATCTTTTGCCAAGTTACTGTTATTACACTTATATTTTGGGAAAATCCAGGTTGTGTAAAAAGTTGCAGTTCTGACAGGTTTTACTGGGTAAAAAACTCCAACAACCCACAAACAAAAACCCACCAAAAAACAACAAAAAAGGAAAACTTGTATTGCAAATTACATTTTTCTCATTTTTCCGCATTTTTGCCAGATGGAAATTAAAAAAAAACCAAACAACAGTTCTAGAGAGGATCTGAGGTAAAAAGCTACAAGCATGTCTTCAAAACAGGGCTGCAATGCCATGAGATTCCACATCAGAGTGGATGCTCCACTGTTTAGTAGCAGTGTTACAAGGTTCTTCCATGTTTAATGCCACAAATATCCAATGTGCAAAGCTGATTTTACTGTTCAAGCCACTGCATCCAGCTTCTTAAAATAGAAATTGGTCTAAGATGTAGCGATACAGGGCAGCAATCAGCAAATAATAATATAAAGAAAGATATAAGGAGAGAGAAGTCTTTGGGAATTATTGCTAGTGATAACTTGTCATTAAAATAAAAAGATGGAAAAAGAGCCAAAGGCTCTTTTTCTCCCTTTTTGCCATTTTGCCAGCTCCGTGTCGCAGTGCAAATGTCAGTCGTTCTTTCTCTTTGCAGGGTCAGCCTTTACAACATCCGATAACCTGTCCCTGAGTTCCTGGGTGTCCTCCTCAACCAGTTTTCCTGGATTTCAGCACCCACAGTCTTTGAGCGCCCTGGGTACCAGCACTGCATCCATAGCTACACCCATTCCTCATCCAATCCAAGGATCTCTGCCTCCCTACAGCCGCCTGGGAATGCCTCTTACAC